>JABEVN020004024.1:0-15887 GCA_013146195.2 Codonopsis lanceolata | reverse complement strand
AAGTTTGATGAATGATGAGTGTCTTGTTCATACAATAGTGAATTTCGATTATTCTGGACCACTTATTATTTACAGGGTCTTTATTTGCTGTGGGTAACAAGTGCTCGTTTTCTGTGGGTTTTGAATCTCAAATTGCGTTCGTTTGATTAAGATTGACATGAGTGAACATACAATATGATTGAGTGTGATTTAGTAGAATGCTCTGATTAGACGTAGGTGAGAAGATTTTTTTTTGAACCTCACCACAACATTTCTGCCAATGTTGCTGAATTTACAGGCACGTTTGAAAAACAAGAAGAGAGGTTGACAATTGAGCAGGCTCTCCTTTAAGAAGAAAGATGAGCTTTGCTTGAGGCAAGAGCAGAAATAGACTCGAGGCAGAAAGCAGGTCGAGAGGCTCATGCAGCTAATATGCGAATGGAAGCCAATGCTCAAGCAGAACAAGCTCGGGGCGTGTCGCAAGCTCATGCTGAAATGATACCATTTTCTGTCTCCTCATCATTCAGAAAGCCGTCTGACGGCTCTTTCTCGTCTCTCCAAGTATTGTTTGCCCACCCACCGGCCAGTAGATAAATTACTACCATGAGAACCAAGAGCTCAAATTGGTACCCTAGCTATCATTTCAGGATGAGTTTGCGACTAGCCACTTATTATTTAAGTGCTCATTTTTTTGTGTAATTGAGTTTACTTCAACTCAATGTAAGGGGTTGCTACCTCCTTAAATCTAAGGAATGCTTTCTTGTGTACAAATGATGTTCAATAAATGAAGAAGATAATCTGGAAATGAATTAATATTTACTTATAATTTGTCTAAGTTAAATATGATAACAATTAAAAAGAAAAAAATAAATAATTCAAATTACAAAACTTAGGATTTTTTTTAAAATTTATTTTAATATGAAATTGCGGGCCGAAAAAAACTAATATTTACTTATAATTTGTCTAACTTAATTATGATAACAGTTAAAAAAACAAATATTTCAAATTACTGAACTTGCGATTTTTTTATAATTTATTTGTATACGAAATGGCAGACCGAAAAAAAATTAAATTGATTAAGTTAATTACGATAATAATTAAAAAGAAAAAAAATTAAAATAGAAATATTCAAAACTTAGACATAAATTAAATAGAGATTCAGTTTCAAAAAATAAATTGATTAAGTTAATTACGATAACAGTTAAAAAGAAAAAAAAACAAATATTTCAAATTACAAAAGTTACTAGCTACTCCCTCCGTCCCTAATTTATTGCCCTGGTTGACCCGGCGCACCGTTTAAGAAAACCTATTTGACTGGATTATTAATATTGGTTTAATGTGTAGTTTCCTTTAAAGCCCGTGTTTATGTGGCTCATAATTAAAGTATGGTGAAAAAGTAAGAGTAAAGTGGTAAAAGTGATGTTCTAAAAAGGTAAGTTTCAAAGTGGACAATTATTTTGGGACGGACGAAAAAGGAAAGGAGGACGATAATTTAGGGACGGAGGGAGTATTTTTTTTCTTGCATAAAATTGATTGATTAATTAAAATATCGAAAAGAAAAGAGACGTGGGTTTGGTGAAGTAAGGATTAGTAGCCACCAACCGTGAATAGTGAGGGGAGTTGGAGAGAGGGAGGGGGTAGTTGCTCAACCGCCGTTCACACATGTGAACTCGGGGAGTGATAATGACTGTAGGATTTCAATAAAGGAATCAATCTCAGCCCCTAAATAGCTTTAGTCAATTGCACATGTGCGACTATGAATTATATTGTATTATAGATATTTAAAAAGAATATGATTGAGCCAGCCCACGAATGCGTCAGGTTTGAAAATTATCAAACACACCCAAACCCATCAATAATAATAATAATAATAATAATAATAATAATAATAATAATAATAATAATAATAATAATAATAATAATAGTAATAATAATAATAATAATAGTAATAATAATAATAATAGTCATAATAATAATAATAATAATAATAATAATAATAATAATAATAATAATAATAATAATAGTAATAATAATAATAATAATAATAATAATAATAATAATAATAATAATAATAATAGTAATAGTAATAGAAATAGTAGTAATAGTAATAGTAGTAGTAGTAGTAGTAGTAGTAGTAGTAGTAGTAGTAGTAGTAGTAGTAAAAAAAATGTCTATGATTATATTCTAGATAGCATTTTTTTACAACTTTTTCTAATATTAATAGTATAAAATGAGAAAAAAAAATAGAAATAAAAGACCAATTTATCATTATTCTTTTTATCAATGTGGGCCGATCCCATTTTTTAAGTTTATAACCTCTCTAGTCCACCCTTTTTTTTCATCAACCGCTAAAATCTTTTTTTGAAAAATTGTCACTAAAATGCCCAGATCATTTTTTTCCAGTTCGGTTGAATTCGAAAAACACGATTGTGCGCAACGAAACGGAGATCAACTAGAAAGGTAAATGATATACGAAGCTGTAATGGATCTGCGCTAGGTTGAAGAATTTTTCAGTTGGGACAAAGGCAGAGGAGGAGGAGGAAGAAGACGTCTTACGACGAAGGAGATGGAAGAAGAAAGTAAAGGATATGGCCTGATTCATTACGTTTTGTATTGCAATGCAAAAATATCGAATTATATTGATGAACTGTGGTGAAAAAATCAATGCAATAAAATTGATGAATCGCGGTGCAATTAGACTAGGAAATTAAATTATTGAACCACAGTGTAAAAATTAATGCAATAAAATTGATTAATCACATTGCAATTAGACTAGGAAATTAAACTATTGAACCGCTATACAAAAATTAATGAAATAAAATTAATGAATCGCAGTGCAATTAAATTAAAGAATTAAACTATTGAACCGCATTGCAAAAAAAATATTATGTATCACAGTGCACTTGTAAGAAACATCTGAGCGCTCTTTCGGTTCATTAAGAGTATCGTAGTTATTATTTCTGGTACTTATCTCTTTTTTTCGAAAAGTCTTGAAACTTGAAAATCAAGTTAATTAGGTGAATTAAATGTGACTAACAACAAACTTGTAACACGTGAATTTTCACATAGTAAGTGCTCCATTAAGGGTTATATAACAAGATCGAAGTTCCTTCATCAGTTACAACTTACAAACCCTAAGCGCATTTCCTAATTATACATTGAAGACTACAATCGTAAGTCCTTGCTTTCCATAGTTTAATTCCTTAGATTTAAGTTTATTCTGAGAATTTTCAATTGGATCTAAGCTTTCTTTTGTTCCTTTTCACTAAGATTTAAGCAATCATTATTCATTTTCATAAATTTAAGCAATCAGAAAATTAATTTACATGTTTCAAACTAAAGACAAGGTCGATGTTCATGGCATTTCGAGCAAGAACTGATGTGCTTCCCAGTGCTCAAGTTATCCTTGTGGAACAAAATAATTGTATACAAATTTTATCAGGAGGCTCGAATTGGTAAGTTAATCCCCCAGATCATTGTTTTCTTTCCTTGGATTATTGTGAAGATGTGATTGTTTGTTCAATAGATAATTCGAATGGTATTTTAATTGAGTATTGTACTGGGAAATCGACTGTCGGAATTATATTTCATTGACGTGTGTACATCAGAATCAAATCTCATCTATCATAAACACAGTTTGTGATACAGGAGATTTGAGCTCGTGTACATTTGTTGGTACTTGGTATGTTTTTTATGTACTATGTGTGTGTTGGTGCTTGCAGCAGTGTTGTTTTGTTTAGAGTGTTAGCAGTTTGTTTGGAATAAAAAAAGTAAAAACGTGTAAAAAACGGTTTTTCGGATATTTTTTGTAAGACATATCCTATTTATATGATTCGCCGTGTATTGGTGAGTTGAGTTGTGAGAGAGTGAGGCTCCGTTTTACGAATTAAAATTTATAAGATCATCTTACATGAGATTTACTCAATAAAAAAAAGGAGGAGAGAGAGGGGCAGCAACAGGAGTAAGGAAAAGGAAAGGAAAGAAAAGAGGGTGAACACCAAAAGAAAGAAGAAAAAGAGAACAATTTTTTTTAAAAAAAATTGATTTTCTTTGATAACTTTATAATTGATATTTTGATATTTCATTCTTTCTTTAACAAGGTCTAAAGAGTTAGTCGTCTCCAATTGATATGAGATGGTTGGTAGTAACTAGGTCTCTCGTGTTGCAATAAGTGTTCTTTATATTTCATTCGGAATTTTGAGTATTATGTGATGCATCTATGAGTAGTCTGTTGTCTCCAACTTGCTTTAAACCAATAGATTACTCGAGTCTATTACTTGCATTCTTATCTTTTGTTTGGAATCCCGAGTACTTGTGCAACATTATGAATTATGGAAACCGTTGGCTTGACGTTTTGATTTTTAGATATTCGACACTTTTGAACATTTGACTTTATTTAGGTTAACTCTCCCTTAGTTATAGGGGGTGTTGTATAGATAAAATTACTAAGCATTGTTTGATCATCCTTTTCCTATCTTTTCTTCTAGGTCATAAATGTGATTCGAGTTTTGTTTGGGCAGACTTTGCCGTGACAACTCGACAAGCTAGATTTTCATTATTGATGCTTTGTAATTCATCTTATTTGAGGTTTTCGATTAAAGATTTGTTGTGGTATAGAAATTCTTGAGTTGATAAAGTTTAACTAAATGATTTTAGCTATGTTTCTAGAAAAGCTAGATCGTCATTAATATTGATGCTTTGAATGTCATTTGATTTTTAATTTTTGATTATCGATTTTCGTGGTATTTAAATTCGCGGATTGATAAAGCTTTAAGGATTGTATTAAGAAACCAAGGCTCCGTTTGTTTCACGGAAAATCATTTCCGGAAAATGATTTCTGGAAAATCAAAAGATTTCATTTTCAGGTGTTTGGTAAATCTTTTGAAAATATGTCAAAAAACATTTACGGGTGTTTGGCAAACACACGGAAAATGTCGCGAAAAACAATATATGAATAAATACAAAAAATAGAAAATAAATAATGTTTAGGATATCCCTAGAAAATCAATAAGGACCATCTTTTTTTAATAAGGTCCATCTTTTTTTAATCTCACAATTACAAATATTTTTTTATAATTGATATGAAAAATAAATATTTTAAAATAGAAAATAGACAATGTTTAGAATGCCTCTAGAAAATGTTACGGAAAACTATATATGAATAAACTATATTCTAATATTAATGTACATATTGAATATAAAATAGTGTTGAACTTAAAGTAATTTTTCTTTAGTAACCCCCAATTTATCATTAGTGGTGTCAAATCAATGTCTATATTTTTTCAATCTCACAATTACAAATAAACTTTTGATAATTGATATGAAAAAACGTTTTAAAATAGAAAATTGACAATGGTTAGGATGTCCCTAAATAATATAGGTGACACTAATTTTAGAACGTAGTAAGCATTTATTAAAATTATAATTTATAAATAGTATGCATAAACTTTATTTATATTTCTAAACAATTTATTTGTTGAGTGAAATATTGTGTGTGTAAGTAAATATGTACAATTGTGAAAAGGGGCGGAGGGTACCCGAACATTTGGAAAATGGCTTACGGAAAATGAATCTGTAAGTCATTTTCCGGAAAAGAAGCTTTCATTTTCCGTTGACTCGGAAAATCTTTTACGTTGACTGCATTTTCCTAAGGTTACCAAACATCGGAAAATGAGGAAAACGTTTTCCGGAAGTCATTTTCCGTGAAACAAACGGAGCCCAACAGATTATAATTATGTTGCTTGGATTCATTGAATTTTAATCACTAATCAGTGACGTGACTAAATTTTGGGACGGCGGCGTCGGTACTTGAGTTTGGGGTATTAGAATTGATGTTTTGATTTTTGTAAAGAGAAGATGTACAAGAGGTTTTTCTTTTAATTTAAGGTTGGTTGATAATTGGGTCGGTACCATACGAAAAAATTTATAATCGCAAAAGTCCAAAAAAAATTTAAATCGTTACAGTACGCTTTTTGGGAAAAAAACAACGAAAATATCCTTAATGAAGGAAAAATGCATACACAAAGCCATTGTCCCAATTTATGTGTTAGTAAAAAAATTTGGAAGTCGCTCAAATTTTTTTGGGTGTCGGTAAAAAAAGTTGGGCGTCGCTAAAAAATTTGGGGTATTGGTAAAAAAATTTTGGGCATCAGTTAAAAATTTTGGGGCGTCATCAAAAATTTTGGGAGTCGCTATGCAAAAGTCACTTTCCAAAATTTGGAAACAACGAGACAGAGTTTGAAGGAATGATGCATAATTAAATAACACCAAGGCATGATTGGAAACAACGTCTAATTACGTAACACAGAGGCATGATTTAATGGAACGATGCTTAATTAAGTACCATCTACGCAGGATTTGAAGGAACGATGCTTAATCAAGTAACAATGAGACAGTATTGGAAAAATAAATTGAAGTCTGTCATGTATTAAGGAAAACATGATTGTAAGGAACGATGTCTAATTAAGTAACACCGAGGCATGATTGCAAGCATTGATGTCTAATTATTTATATACCGATGCATGATTTGAAGGATACTTAATTAAGTAACACTGAGGTAGAATTACAAATAACGATGACTAATAAAGTAAAACCGAGACATGATTGTAAGGAACGATGCTTAATTAAGTAACACTGAGAGATGATTGGAAGAACCGATGTCTAATTTTTAAATCATTAAATGCGTGTATTTTTAAACCGAGGTAGAATAAAAAAATTTGTTACATAATTAAATTACACTGACGCTGAATTGCAAGATACGATGCCCAATTAAAAACATCAAGACAAAATTGGACACACACATTATAGGCAACGACACTCACATCATACGCGACGATGCCCACATCATATGCAATGATGTCCAAATTGGATTTGTCGGCAAGTGATTTATTTGGCTTCTACCCACCTTTGATTCCATTCAATTCCATGTGATTCTATTCCTTGTTATTCTAGTACAAACCGAACACTTTGATTACAAAATTACAACGGAGATATAACACAAATGTTCTGGGTAGACTGGGTCTGCTCCATTTGAAATGAAAAGACGTGGAATGAAATGAACACTTTGATTACAAAATTACAACGAAGATAGAAACAAATGTTTAGCCCAATCCTCTTCCCAATAGACAGACAGACAAATATGACTTTAGAAAAAAAGAGCTTCAAATGGCAAAAGAGATCAGGAATGGCTATGAGATTTTGGAGAAGAAAAGACGGTAGGAGGTGGGGCATTTAAAGAAGAAAATAATGAAAATGGACTCATGCGCTTTTTAAAAAAAAAAAAGAAAAAAAAAATATATATATATATATATATATATATTTAAGTGGTTACAATTTTAGAAAAGTATATCAACGCGCAATTATTCCTTTAAGGCTTACTTATATTTTTGGGGGTACAGACGCTGAAAGAGACCAAAAATCATAATGTTCAAGTATGAACTACTAACGTTGAGAAATCGGTTAAATTGTTTGGACAATACTGCAAAGATTGGCAAATTTTACTTATTTGATCATGATTGACCAAGTTGACTGCCTAAGCGACTATTTAACACTCGAGATTGCACATAAACCATTGCCCACCTCCTTCTATGCACCAAATCAGGGCAGTACAACTCATTTTTAAATCTAACGTAATACGAAATTTGAGCCAAATACTAATACAAAATCTGGTATTCTCCCACCCCATTCGAAGAATTTTCAACCAACTCTTGCACCATTAATCTAATTTGGGTTTATGTTTAATTTTTATTTTCTATGCAATTAAATCACATATTTGTTGTTCACCAAATATTTATGTTTTTGTTAAATTTTTATTTTCTATGTTATGAAATCACATTCCTCCTACTGTGCACCAAATATTTAATATTTTCAAAATTACTTGTTTGTTGGGTTAGTGATGGTGATTGGGTGTTAATTGGGTGGATGGAGGTTAGTTGTTGAATTAAATGGGTCGGGGTGTAGATAGAATTGAGGTGTAGAATAGGATGAGTGACATAGAAAATTTAAAAGGGTAAAATAGGAAATTAGAGTGGGGTCTAAAAAGTAAAGCTAGAAAAAAAAATATATGTATATATATATATATATATATATATATATATATATATATAATAATGACAAAGCTAGATTTATCTCTCCAAAATCTCATTTTTGAATTATTGATTTTTGAGTTACCAATCTACCTTTTTTCTTTTCTATCTTCTCCATATTTTCTCTCTTTCTCTTTCTCTCTCACATCTCCTCCCTATTTTCTCTCTCATCAACACCATCTCCTCTCTTTTAATTATGTTTAAACATTTTTCTCTCTTTAAACATAAAAAATAGTAACTAAAGCAAAAATAATAGTTCCGGAGTCAAGAAAACAAAAATATAAGAGGAGGTTAGTAAAATAAAAACTAATTTATGGAACAAATCACTATAAAAATAAAAGTTACAGAATTGACAAAACAAAAATAATTTATTGCGGAGATTAGTAAAATAATATAATTTACGTAACAAAAGTTTAAAACAAATTCTTAAAAATATATGTGTAAAACAAAAATACGTTAGTAAAATAAAAATATTTGATATAACAAAAATAATAGTTACGAAGTCAATAAAACAAAAACAATTTAAACTGAGGTTACTAAAATAATAAAAATAAATTACAGAACAAAAGTTTAAAACAAATTCTTAAAAATAGTTATGTAAAAAAATACATTAGTAAAATAAAATTATGTGATGGAACAAAAATAATAGTTACGGAGTTAACAAAACAAAAAATAATTTAAAATGAGGTTAGTAAAATTATAAAAATAATTTACGGAACAAAAGTTTAAAACAAATTCTTAAAAATAGTTATGTAAAACAAAACAAAAAACATTACTAAACTAAAAATGTTTGATGGAACAAAAATAGTAGTTACAGAGTCAATAAAGGAAAAAAACTATTTAAACCGATGTTAGTAAAATAATAAAAATAATTTACGGAACAAAAGTTTTCCTTAATACTAATTCTTAAAAATAAAACAAAAATAATAGTTACGAAATCAATAAAACAAAAAATATAATGGAAGTTAGTAAAATCAAAATAATTTACGGAATAAAAATAATAGTTAACAGTAAAAATATTTTGGTTATTTTGATTTTAGCTTATTTTATTATCTGAAATTCATTTATTCATAAAATATAAATATAATATAATTTAATAAAAGTAATCATTCAAAATGAAGAACTTATTTGAGTTCAGATTCTATTCGCAGGGTGGAAAAAATCCAAATTTGTTTGAAGACATCATTCTACAGATTTTTTGAACAGTATAAAGTGTTCGAGGTTGCCAGTCAATGGATGGACACTTAAATTGATGTTTTAGTAATGCTATTGATAAACATTGACTATGCTGCAGGACTGTGCAATGGAACAAAACTAATCATTATAAATCTTGGCGATCACATTGTTGAAACAATTTTTTGAAAGGAAACAATGTTGGAGAAAATATTTTTATCTAAAGATTGTCATTAACTCAAATATGAAATGGGTCAGCTCGTCTTAACCCATTTTTTCCCAAAAAACATGAATTTATAGTATACAAAGTCATGGGTTGAAACGGGTAACGGGTCTGACCCGACCTAACAATAGCAGATTCAGGAATAATATTGATCAGTGTCCAAAACTTTAACTACTCCCTCCGTCCCAATATATATATGACGTTTTATGCCTTTTCATACAGACCAAGGAACATATTATAAAAACTAAACTGCCATTATTCAAACATTAATGAGCCAAAGAGCCAAAGACGAGTTACAAAATCAATAAATATGGGTAGAATTAGAAAAAAAAAAGAAAAAGTTATTTGAAAATTACAAAGTGTCATCTGTTTTGGAACAAAAAAATTCTCCCAAAACGTCATATATTTTTGGGACGGAGTGAGTATTATATAAAAAGAATTAGAAATTACAATTTGTCCTTTACGCGTTTTCATACGTTGAAAACGCGTAATTACATCATCATCACCAACATTCATTAACATATCATTTTCTATATAACATACAAGAAAATTATTTAAAAATTAATCGGACATTCGATTTCGTAAATCCGTCTTAACAATATTTCTTACAGAGAATTTGGGAAGGGTCAAATGAATTTTTTTGAAGGGGTCCAATTGTCAAATATCACAAATCTACTGCCAATTTTTTTTTTCTTTTGGGCGGTGTCCATGGACACCCCTAGTTCCTATGTAGATCCGCTAGTGCGACCTAATCATTTACTTTTTTGGGTTGAAAATGTTTACTCGTTTTGACCCAAAAAAATTAACGGATTTGGTGGGTTAATAGGTAATGCATTGTAATTATCAGGGATTACACTACGCATTTCAAAAGTGTTTCAAAACAATGCTTGTGGAGTGACGTAGTGAACGAATCGCCAAAAATGGGAATGGTGAAGACTTTAAAGAAAGTGAGGGTGTGAACTACTAATTTGTGACGAAATTCTCAAATTCAATGTGGCGATAGCAGCATATTCACTACCCACACCAAATCAAACACTGCTGATGAAAAATGTAATGCGGTGGATATGAAAATTTTGAAATTTGAAAGAACTTTGTTTACACACATGGTGGAATTCTTTGCTCTTAAGAAATGAAATTAGTGGCAAACCAGGCACTGGAGCTGTAGAGAGAGAGAGAGAGAGAGAGAGAGAATTGTGAAAGAATTGTAGTTAGGGTTGAAAACGAGACAGTTTGTGAAAATAGCACCGAATGTTGCAACATTCACAAACACATTAACTAAATTGCATCATAAAATAAAAGAGAAAATAAACTAGTGAGAGATGACAAAGTATTTGGTTCAGTTCTACAAGTAATACTTGTAGACAAGTCAATATGACAAAAACTTTCACTATATAAAACAGTGGTTTAAATATCAATTTGGTCACCCTATTTTCGGCCAAAATTCATTAAGCTCACTCTACTTTTTTTCCTTCAATTTAATCACTATATTCTCACATAATTAGCACGTTCATCACTCCATCCATATATTTAGATGGAAAGTTTAATTTTTTTAGGAAAATTCAAAATACCCTTACTCAATTTTGGGGTTTTGAGGGTCTCCTTCTCCTCTCAAACATATTTTTTTTTTTTAATAAAGTTTACCAGGAGTCCATGTGCCTCCAGGACACTATTTGTTTGCAGAAAACCAATTTGATGGATAGATGGATAAGGATACGGTTCCTATCTCATATATTATTAACTTGTTCGATTTCCCCTTAACAAAAAATAACTTCAGCATCTATTTCCTCCCCAGTAAGTATATCAGTCGGAAGCCCAGAACTCAAGGCAGTCAAACCTTCAAATGTGGCTTATATATTTATTACAATTATTTCATCGAATATAACAGTGCAATTTGTGTTAAATAATTAGGCTACACATGATTAGAATTGACTCGAGAAGTGGGTACATTGTATACCTAATTTTTTAAGGCATCGTACTATCTAATCTCCCTCTTCTTTCGCTTTCTGGCCGGTACAAAAGGAGAGAGAAAGTGATTGACATTAGGGTTCGTATAGTTATTTTGAGAGTGAATTGGGAGTAATGACTGAAATTAGGTTATGGTTAGGGTTAGATATGTAACCAGAATTGTGGCAACCCGACCCGGACTCCAATCTGGAATCCCAAGGTCGTGCCACCAAGACAAGCTAAAAGACGGACAAGCACCTGCTAAACATAATGGTGCGAGTCAAGAGTTGAGCCAACACGCTCAAAACAGGAATGTAAGGCCATAATAGCAAAACGGAACAACAAAAACTAAAATCTGCGGAAGCAAATCATAAGTGGAACCCAAGCCTTTAATCCTAAACGAAGGAACGCAAGGCTGAGAGATAACTATCTCTCGACAAATCTACGAAGTGCGTGACGCAACATTGCGCACGAGCAACAAACCATCGGCAACCAAAGGCCTGCGAACCAACATGAACCCAACCTGATAAACAACCACTCAACGGCTACAACATGCCGGAGGGACAAATCAATTAAAAGAATAAGAGATTTAAATACTAACAACTAAACCAAGGTCTCACGACTAACATTGTCGGAGATGACAACAACAATACTAGAATAAGCGAGCTAAAACTTGCTCGAAATGACAACATGAATAACTTTTAAAGATACAATAGCTCGACCATACCAGTCGGCTCCCAAACAACTCAACAATAGAATACTGATATAATCTACCCAAGTAAAGTCTACATAACTTTACATTCGTGTCTCACAATTAAATAATAACAATAATAATAATAACTCCAAGCTTAATGCCCGGAAGACCACCTGCTAGAAATCACTATCCAGAGTCGCCAAACGCACTAACGGGGTCACTGCACACACTAAGGAAAACAAACACACGGAGTGAGTCATAATGACCCAGTAAGTTACTAAATGCAACTGTATGGCATATCATGTCATGGCATGGCATAATGCACAAGCATATATATAGAAAAAATCATTGTATCATACTAGTATACCAACAATAAGCATGTACTTAGTTATCAAAGCACATAATCTCACATAAGCCACATAGCATATTATCTTTCACATAAATGCTCATACGTAAACACGTAAAACCGATCAGGGCCCGACCCTCAATATTCAAACCATGGGTCCAACCTCAATGATCATAATATGAGTTTCAATCCTCAAATGATCACAACTCATCAGTTTTCTTAATGAGTACCTCGTTACATTCATCCAATCTAGGATGCAAAATGGGAGCTCGATATCAGGCTAGATGGTGCTAATACGATACCACATCCCACTATTGGCCAAGTAGTGAGGAGAAAGGGAACCAATACGGTGATTCATGGCGAATGTTTCCAAAGGCTATGATTCGTCCCATTGCCAGCAAAACAACCAAGACGTCAGCTGGACTCAAATCAAAATGCTCAAGTAGATATTTACTTGAATAAACCAATAAGGAACAAGTCCATCACGAAAGGACTCATCAAATAAAGTAGATCATAATGCTCTACAAAACCCAATAAACAATGCACATAAATGTACACACTTAACATGCTCAACTAAGTTGTAAGTTTAGTTCAAGAACCACATATTGAGGTATTCATAATCCTCAAGTCATCACCAATTCAAGAATATCTTATAAGCTCAATAAATCACAACATGAGGTCTACTATAGTCCTCTACTCAAGATAAAACCAAAGACTATTAACTTAGTCTAAGAACAACCACAAATCAAGGCTTAGCATTTGGTTTCACTTAAAAGCACACCGGACTCAACCATAGTCCAAATCGTCATATATAATCGACTTCATCAATGCTATACTCAAGAACATCAAGACTACCCCGTAGTCACTCCCTCGCAAATGCATTCATGTGCACGCGACCAAATTCCTTAAAGAGAGAATTCATTCATTAATCATCTCTTAATATACTCGGGACCGTAAGTTGGTGTCTAATGCTCCGTGCTCTACAAGCACGCTCTAAACATATTCCCAATAGGTCTCTATAACATGAGTGTCTCAATTGGACATCGAATGAGATACTCGAGTATGCACGCCTGAAACATAACTAAGCAAGACTTAGGAACATAGTAGGGTTTCAACAAAGCTCATTATTATATTATTGACCTCACAACGACTCCGTTGAGTCTTAATTCTACGTTTCATTCTTTATGTGGTTCATAAACCCACAATTTAACACTCTATTCAAACATACAACAAAATCCCAAAATTCATTCGGGCTTCATTCCCAAGCCTAATGATCGATGTATTTTATACGTCGATTTTATATGCTTCTGTGACTTGAATTAAGCTATTTCATGAGTCTTTTGAGTACTAATATATGTTTTTGGTGAGTTTTGTAAGTTTCAGGATTGTTCGTGAAAATACGCGAAACTCCGTGGTTTTAAGTGCAAATTACAAAGAAAGAAAATTGAAGAAAATAAAGTCCGTCATTCGGACACCTTGCGGACGCAAGGTGCCTCAGTTCTGCGGCCGCAAGGTAGGGCGTGTCGGTCCCTGAAGCCGGCAATCGAAGCAAGCAAGCACCTGGAGACCTTGCGGACGATTAGTAGTATCCGGCACCTGCGACCGCAAGGTAGGCGAAATGCGCAAAATTCGGGTTTTCACACAGTCATTCGATTCAATTACAACTCCCAAGTATATATAGAAGTCAGATGCCGAGCCTAAGAAAGAGGAGGACGGCTGGAAGCTCTCTTTACATAGATTTTAGGTAGTTTTAGATTGTATAACATAATTAGGTTTTGTAATTTCAAGTATTGAAGATCAAATCATGTCTTCCATCATCTCCATGTGCTGTTCATCGTCTATGATGAACTAAATCATCCCTAATCTAGGAGGTGGGAGGTAACTTGTATCGAATTTATGTTTTGATTCTCATATATATGTCTATTCAATGCTTGTTGATTGTGTTGTTTATCAATCCCTCTATTATTTCGCTTTGAACAAATGAATGTAATCGCAAATAATAAAGGCTTAGAGGTGCGGATACCTGCATGACCAAGTGCATATGTCGTACACTGGCTCACCAACACAATAAATTGGACCTATCGAAGCACGAGAGTGATAAGTTAGGACCAGGTTCTTACATGATCTAGGTGACAGATAGATCATAAATCTAGGTGACGACTAGATTATAGCCTGTGCTTAGGATATGGAATGGGTGAATTTTTATGGGATGGAGATGAACCAATTGTTCAACATACCATATCTATTTTTAGTGAACGAACCCAAGACATTGAATGACATTATTATGAATTGAACATAAAGGAGATATAAGTGAAACCCAGAATCCTAGATTTCCACTCACCATAAGATCTTCATAAACTGTTATTACTGTCTAATTAGTTAACATCTATAACTAGTAATTTAGAGTAGAATTAAACATAAAAACCCCCTTAGGTTAATAATTTGCTATCTATAATCGCATCGCTCGTGATCACTTGTCTCAGGTTCGACCCTTGCTTCCAGTCTATTCTATAATAGTCTTGTACACTTGCAAGGAAATAGATAAATAAAACATCGATCAAGTTGGCGCCAAGTTCGGGACAAGCTAGTTCACGTAGTTAGTTTGTAGGTAGCGTAGTTTTTAATTTAATTTAGTTTTTAGTTTAATTTTCAGTTTTATAAAAAATACAAAAAGATTTTATTTTATTTTGCCTTAATAGTTAGTTGTTTTTAAATTTTTTTAATTATTTTTATGCAAGGTCGTAGATCTTTAAATCCTCGAATTGGTAGACTTAGATCAAGAGATAAATATTGTTAAAAGATACCAAAGATATTTTGAAAATCTAGTTTTGAGCACGATAATCAAGATAACTGAATCAAGAGGATCCTCTGGTTGATCCTACAATGGAAGATAATAACAATAATCGTAATCACAAACCTAGTTGACCCGGTAATAGGAATCAAAGACAAGAAGAGCCTCAAGTAAGAAGAAATATGGAAGTAGTGGAATCAAAGAACTATTAATGATTTTAGTAGACCTTCATTAAATGTTGTGACATCATGTTTAGTATTGCCGGATAGGAATAACTAAAAGGACATTATTTTAATGCCATACCATCTTTTCATGGATGCCTAATGAAGATCCTCGGGCTTTCTTAAGAGAATATGAATACATGATGAGTACTTTTCCTTTAGGAGGGTTAATCAAGATCAAATTAAAATGAAATACTTTCCCGGGCATTAAAAAGAATTGGCAAAGAGATGGTTTATGAACCTACTAACACCAAGTTGTTTATACTTGGGCACAATTATATGATTTGTTTATGAGCAAATTTTACAAACATGCATCTCTTTTACAGTATAGAAAACAAAATGTCATTCCAAAATGAACTGTGTGAAACATTCCATGAGTCATGGATAGAATTTAAAAATCGCTTATTATGTGTCCTCATCATAATTTGGCTT
>JABEVN020004023.1:0-15890 GCA_013146195.2 Codonopsis lanceolata | reverse complement strand
ATCAAAATTCTCATAATAAGATTTCAATCGAGTCCGTTGACCTTGAAAACTTTCGAGTATCGGACTGAATTTCAAAAACTCCATTGGACAAAACACTCACAATCACATATGGACCGATCATGAGACCTTAATTTTCACGGCATCAATTTTAATCGTGAGTTAAGCAGCAATACTTTTTGTCCCACGCAAAACTTTTCGGCGAATCAACATGAAGCTTCTTAGTCCGCTCTTTGTAAAACCGTGCACTATCATAGGCTTCCAATCGCACTCATCTAATTCACGTAGTTGCGGCTTCTTTCAAGACCGGCCGTTTAAGATCCATGTTGCACTCTTTCCTTTGCCCGGTAAGCCCTATGTTCGGCCTTAGCAGGAAGATAGCACATTTTACCAAACACCAATCGATATGGCGACATACCAATTGGTGTTTTGTATGTTGTCGATAGGCCCAGGTGCATCGTCAATCTCGAACTCCAATCCTTCGGTTAGGATTTATCATCTTTCCAAAATTCCTTTGATTTCTCTGTTTGAAATTTGGCTTTGCCCATTCGTTTGCGGATGATATGTAGTTGCTACTCTATGGTGTACACCATACTTGAGCATCAATGCTTTCACGCCGATTGCGAAATGAGTCCCACGATCACTAATCACGGCTCTTGGAATGCCAAACTGCTGAATATGTTAGACACGAGAAAACTCACAACAACTTTTGAATCGTTAGTCAGGTAGCTTTGCTTCTACCCACTTGGAAACATAATCCACGAAGCAATATATATAGATTACCAAAAGAACTTGGAAATGGTCCCATGAAATCCATTCCCAAACATCAAAAATTTCACAAATTAAAATTGGAACTTGGGGCATCTCATCTCTCAAAGTTAAATTCCCAATCTTTTGGCACCTATCACGGCTTTTGAGAAAACATAGGCATCTTTGAAAAGAGTTTCCCAATAAAACCCACAATCAAAATCTTTCTTGCGTTCGTCTCGGACCAAAATGTCCTCCACAAGCATAATTATGACAATATACTAATATGGAATGAATCATCGTTGGCCACACACCTACGAATGACTTGATCGAGAACCAATACGCCAAAGATAAGGTTCATCCCATATATAGTATTTAGAGTCCACTTCGATTTTATTCTTTTTGAACTATTCATTCCTTGTGGAAAAACTCCGTTACCAAAAGTTAACTATATCGGCATACCAAGGTTCCTTACCTAGCTTACCTTGTACCAAGAAAAGGTGTTCATCCGGGAACGTTTCAGAAATTGATACGGGTTCTTCTTCAAGCACCAACCTGCTCAAATGATCAGCTACCGAATTGTCTTTCCCCTTACAATCCTTAATCTCCCATGTAAATTCTTGCAACAGAAGAATCCATCTGATCAGTCTGGGCTTAGACTCCTTCTTTGCCAAAAGGTACTTGAGTGCCGCATGATCTGAGAAAACCACCACTTTTGCTCCCAGCAAATAAGATCTAAACTTCTCAAATGCAAAGACTATAGCCAACAACTCCTTTTCCAATGTGGTGTAATTGCATTGGGCTGCATTGAGAGTTTTGAAGCATAATATATCACATGGCGTTGCTTCCCTTCTCTTTGTCCAAGGCTGCTCCCTCTTGCATAATGACTCGCATCACACATGAGTTCAAACGGGGAATCCCATTTTGGTGGCTGAATGATAGGAGCTGAGGTCAGCTTCTCTTTCAACAAATCAAAGGTCTTCTTGCAATCTTCTCCAAATTCAAAAGGAACATCCTGTTGAAGCAATCTTGTTAAAGGTTGTGCTATCTTGGAGAAGTCTTGAATAAATCGCCTGTAAAATCCTGCATGACCAAGTACACTACGAATATCTTTCACATTAGCAGGATAAGGCAATTTAGCAATTAAATCAACCTTAGCTTTGTCCACTTCAATTCCTCTTTCAGAAACTACATGACCTAACACTATTCCCTCTTGTACCATAAAATGGCATTTCTCATAGTTAAGAACCAGGTTAGTGTCCATGCAACGTTTCATGACCTTAGATAAATTATCTAAGCATTGATCAAATGAATCACCATACACCGTAAAATCATCCATAAAAATCTCTATGCAATGCTCAATCATATCGAAAAAGATACTCATCATACATCTTTGGAATGTACCGGTGCATTACAGACCAAAAGGCATACGGCGAAGCAAAGGTAAATGGGCACGTGAAAGTTGTTTTTCACGATCTTCGGGTGCAACTAAAATCGATAATAACACGAATAACCATCTAAAAACAAAATATCTTTTACACGCCAACCTTTCTAACATCGATCAATGAATGGGAGAGGAAAATGATCCTTACGAGTGGCGGCATTTAACTTTCGAAAGTCTATGCACATTCGCCACCCATTTTGCAATCTCATTGGTACCAACTCATTCTTTTCATTCTCCACCAAGGTAAAACACTTTTTCTTAGGAACAAGATGAGCAGGGACTTACCCAGTCTTTGTCGAAATAGGAAAAATAATTCCTAAATCCAAAAGCTTCAAAATCTCCTTGAGAACAACTTCCTTCATGGGCGGATTCAATTTCATTTGTGGATCCTGAAACAGGCTTAGAATCGGCTTCTAACAAAATACGATGCATGCACATTGAAGGGTTGATTCCTTAATGTCCGTAAGTGTCCAACCAATTGCTCCTTTGTTCTCTCTCAAACTCTTAGCAACTTTTCTTCTGCAACTCGGTCAAATTATTAGCAATAATGGTGGCAAAGTTTCATTTTCACCTAAGTAGACATATTTCAAGTGTTCGGGTAACTTCTTTAATTCTAACTTAGGTGCTTGAATTGTAGAAGGAAGAATTTTTCACTTGACATTGGTAATGGAAGAGTCGAAAATCGATTTTGATGTAACCGGGTGTGGAATAAAGAGCCATGATACTCTCTTGCATTTCAACATTGTTTTGAAAAGGTACATCCTTATCAGTCAAACTTTTCACAAGGACCACTTCCAATTTGTCATCAAGAACATTAGACTCAAACTCATCTCGCCTGGCGAATCAATGACACTCACATGAAAAAGCAGACTCGAATCACTTGGATATTTCATGGCATCAAATACATTAAAAGTTACCACATTGCCATCAAATTCAAGTGTCAAAGTTCCCTTGTCTACATCAATTTTTGTTTTCTTTGTTTTCATGAATGGTCTCCCTAACGAGAATAAGAGAAGGATGAGGAGAACATGAATCATCCATATCTATAACATAGAAATCCACCGGAAAAATTAAGTCATTTACTTTCACCAAAACATCCTCTACCACACCCTCGGGATAAGAATTAGACCTATCAGCCAATTGTATGATTACTCTTGTATCTCGCAATGGGCCTAAATTCAATTCTTTATACAGAGATAAGGGCATGACATTAATGGGCGCTCTAGATCAAGCATGGCTTTTTCAACTTTTTATTACCTATAATACAAGGAATAGTATACATACACAGGTCCTTGCATTTACGAGGTAATTTCCGTTGAATCATGGCTGAAACATTCTCACTTACCAACACCTTCTCATCCTGTCGCAACTTCATTTTTTTCGTGCACAACTCCTTAAGAAACTTGGCATACCTAGGCACTTGCTTAATAGCCTCTAAAAGAGGAATATTAATTTCTACCTTGCTAAAGGTATCCAAAATTGCCTTGTCATCTTGCTCTTTCTTTTCCTTTGCCAATCTTCCTGGAAAAGGTGGAGGAATAATTATTTTGAATTTGAACACGATTCTCCAACTTTTTCCTTCTTGAACTCTCATACTTACACTCTCATCATCGTGGCTGCTCGTTTCCACTTCTTTTTCCTTTTTTTGCAAAATCCTGTAACTCTTTACCACTCCTAAGAGTTACCGCACATGCATTCTCCCTTGGATTTTTTTCAACTTGAGACGGTAGTCTACCTTGGTTCACTTCCATTTTGCTCATTGATACAGCCAATTGTGAGATCTGATCCTCCAAAGACTTGATGCTAGCCTTTGTTTGCTGCCGATCTTGCTGTACTGTATCTGCCAAACTTTTAATCAAAGTTTCAAGCGAAGTCCCTGAAGTATTAACAGGCTGAATCGGCTGAACAGGAGGGAATGGAGGCCGATTTTGCTGTTGTGAGAAGTTCAGATTTCTTGGGCCATAACTCAAATTCGGATGATCGCGCCAACCCGGATTATAGTTATTAGAGTATGGGTCATACTTCCTTTGTTGCTGCCCTTGAAATCCACCAACAGCATTTACCAATTCCTTGGGTTCTTCTTGCAATGTTGGACACATATCTGTCGGATGACCCACGTTCGAACAAATGCCACACGCTTTAACTTGCTGAATTTGTCCTGAAACAAGTTTCTCCACAACAGAAGTTAAAGTGTCAATTCTACGATCAATAGAAGAAACATTCACCTCATTCACTTTACTTGGAACCTCCGATTGCCTTGTCCCAAATTGCTGAGCATTTTCAGCCATATCATTAATTAGCCGCTTGGCTTCCTCCAACGTATTGTTCGTGAAAGCTCCCCCACTCGCAGCATCAATCATGTTCCTATCTGCAATTAATAAACCTTCATAAAAATATTGGATTAGCAACTGATCATAAATTTGGTGCTGAGTACAACTCGCACACAATTGTTTAAATCGCTCCCAATATTCGTACAAAGTTTCTCCCACAAATTGTCTTATTCCGCAAATGTCTTTGCGAATATTTGCTGCTCGTGAAGCGGGAAAAAATCGCTCCAGAAACTTCTTCTTCATTTCAGGCCACGTACTTATTGCTCCCGGATGTAAATCAAACATCCAATCCTTTGCTTTGTCCGCCAATGTGAAAGGAAAAGCCCTCGATTTCATGTTGTCTTCAGTCATTCCTTGCGGCCTTTGACTCGAACATGCTAGATGAAAAGCCATCAGATGCTTGTGAGGATCTTCGCCCGTCAATCCATGGAACTTAGGTAGCAATTGGATCAGAACAGGTTTGAGTTCAAATGGAGCATTCACTTCCGGAAAAGTGATACCAAGAGGTGGCTGATTCACGTCCGGTGTAGCCATTTCTCTTAGAGTTCGATGAGGGTCTGCCATTTCGGCCAAGGGAGTAACTTCCTCAACTTCGACTTCCTCTTGTTCTTCCTTCACTTGCTCTCCTTCTTCCAGCTCTTCTTCACTTGAATCGCTTGAACTAGCCAGTTCAAATGTCGACTTCAGTCCCGGCGAAGAGATGTTTACTTGCCGACTTAGCTTAGTTTGTTTTGTTAATCTTCTAGTTGTCTTCTCAATCTCCGGGTCAAAAATCAGTTTTCCTGTACGAGAAGATCGAGGCATAAAAAAAACAAAACAACAATAAAATTCTAACGAAGAAATAAATATCAAGACCGTTTCCCCGGCAACGGCGCCAAAATTTGACGAATGTCAAATCGTCAAAATTAATTTTTCCTCCTTCCTTAATAATGAGTATAAGGTAAGTTGGGATCGTATCCGCAGGGAACGTCGAAATTATTTCTTTTTAGAATTTTATGAGTAAACAGTTGAACACAAATTTATATTTTTAATTAACTACGAATAACTTCAAAACAAATTACTAAAAACTAATGTAACTAAGCTTATCAGATTAACAATTAATTTAACTCAATAAAAATTAAATCCAGTCAATGAGTCAATTTCATCTCGCATTTTATTTCTGATCATCGATGCAAAGATATCTTGTAGGATTTTAAATAAACCGGTTAAAAGTGTCGACGAACGCCTAACACGCAATCTCTCCTTACCGTATTGATAATTAAGAGGCGCTCGTTAATTACCGTCTAACGAGTTACAACCTCGAGGCAGCTCGTAAGATTTAATAACTCGGTTGCATTAAGAAAGCGAGACCCGATTCAAAGCCACGCATATTCAAGCAATAGCATGTAACAATGATTATTTGTTCCCGTAATACGGTCCGATTATGCTTGTGATGCCTAAAAGGTGTATTACTTGCCACTTTGTTAAAGCCGAGGACAATTACGGATCAACGGTGTTAACTAGCTTTAGAATATTATACTAATTAATATTCTGGCCATTAAACATTAATAAGACACAATATTCTTCCAACGTGTAAAACGGAGAACAAATAAATATTCAAAACCCACACAAGAATAAGATCAATTAGATCTCACATAAATAAAAGGCTTCAGACTTAATCTCTCATTGACTGGAAGAAAGAAACTTAGTTAATGAACATAATTTAAAAAAATATCTTACAAGAAAAAACCAAATTGTTTGTTCCAGCAGGTAATGAATTCCCAAGAAGATTACAAGTTTCTCACACTCTTTTCCTCACAATTGTTTCCCCCTGTTTTCCTCCAAAGTTACTGACTAAATGATCTCCCTAACCTCTGGCGAATTCCCCTCTCTGTTCAGAAAATACATCAATAAATATCACTATCTCTTCCCACTAACTCCACTACTTTGTAGTTTTAAAACTACCGGTAACTTCTAAAAACCGCCCACTACTTGCAAATTAGAATTTTAATTTAATACATAAACTGAATTAGACAGTAATAACTGTATTGTCTAACTGTCTAAAAAGTCTGCTTGAAACTTCAGTGACTAGCCCCAGCTCAGCTCCGAAACTGTGGATATCACATGCCCATGTGACCTCCCAAATTTTCCTCTTGGCTGAATCCAAAGCACTTTCCTCGCTTTGTATACCTACATCATGATCAACACAAAGAAACCAACCAAAAGTGTAATGTTTTGCTCTAAAATAATCATAAAACCGACTAATTTTATCACACTTTTGGGTTCCCATCAACTGACCAGGGTCGTGAATATTCATCTGATCAATTTAAAGAATTGTGTGAGAAAAAGGGAATACGCCGACAATTGACAATTCCTAGAACTCCACAACAAAATGGTGTTACAGAACGAAGGAATCGAACATTGTTGGAAATGGTTAGGTCGATGATGGCACAGGCCAACCTCCCAATTTTGTTTTAGGGGGATGCGCTAATGACTGCCGCCTACATACTTAACCGAGTGCCTTCTAAGTCAGTTCCCACAACCCCTTATGAACTCTGGAAAGGTAAGAAGCCTAAATTGGGGCATCTTCATCCTTGGGGTTGTGCAGGTTATGTCCATAGTACCTCCAATAAGTTTGGAAAACTAGGCCCTAAAGGAAACAAGTGTGTTTTCATAAGGTATTCAAATACCTCAAAGGGTTATGTTATGTACGATGGAAAACCTGACGTAGGAATGACTGAATCAGCGTCGCACAATGTTGATTTCATTGAGAATGAGTTCCCACATATAGGTGAAGTTAGGAAAGACTTTGAACTTTTTGAGATGGAAGAAGAACATATGACATCTTTTGGCGAAGGTGGGGAATTGCCTCAACCTAATCCTACGGTACAACATGAGGCTGAGCCTATGGAAGTCGCCAATGAGAGTCAAGGTGATCTTCATCCGAGTGGGAGAACGGATTCTAGTGGGGGTCTGATACTAGAGCGAAGAAGTAAATGTGAAATATACCTCGTCGTCGATTCGCGATCGAAGAGGAATCTTTCCTAACTACTTCTTACAATTCTAGTGAGCCCACATTGTTCAAAGAAGCTCTTTCTTTACCTACAAACAATGAATGGATGACTGCAATGGAAGATGAAATTTCCTCTATGAAAAAGAATCAGGTTTGGGAGTTAGTTGATCTTCCGCAAGGTCGCAAGACTATTGGAAACAAATGGGTTTTCAAAGTCAAGCGAAAGGCAGATGGATCAATTGACAAATATAAGACACGTCTTGTGGCGAAATGCTTTACCCAAAGAGAGGGTTTAGACTATGAGGAGACATTCTCCCTGTGGTGAGATTTTCCTCTGTTCGCCTAATCCTAGCGATAGTAGCGCACATGGATCTAGAACTTTATCAGATGGATGTTAAAACTGCTTTTCTCAATGGAGAACTAGATGAAGAGATCTATATGACTCAACCAGAGGGTTTTGAAGTCAAGGGACAAGAGCGCAAAGTGTGTCGTCTCAAACGTTCCATCTATGGTCTCAAACAATCATCTAGACAGTGGTACATTCGCTTTCATCAAGCGATAACCTCAATTGGCTTTGTGATGATTGAGGAAGACCACTGTGTGTATGTTAAACGATCCAAGAAAAAGATCTTGATTCTGTCATTATATGTTGATGACACCCTACTAGCTGGGAATGACATAGAGATGATAAATGCCACTAAAGAGTGGCTGTCTGCGCTTTTCGATATGACAAACTTGGGTGAAGCAAGCTATGTGCTTGGAGTAAAAGTCATTAGGGATCGTTCAAAAAGATTTCTCGGTTTGTCTCAAGAGACTTACATTAAGAAAATTATCGAATGATTTGGCATGACTAACGCAAAACCCGTTGTCACTCAAATGGAAAAAGGATGTGTCCTTAGTACAAACCAATGCCCTAAGAATGAAGAAGAGAAGAAGAGAATGTCTACAACTCCATATGCGAATGCAGTAAAAAGCTTGATGTATGCTATGGTGTGTACTCGGCCTGACCTATGCTTTGCAGTTGGGATGTTGAGTCGATTCCAAAGTAACCCTGGACCTTAACACTGGATGGCAGTGAAGAGGGTTCTGCGTTACTTGGTGGAAACCACTAATTTAACCCTATCTTACCAAGGTGGGGATTTGAGCTTGAAAGGTTTCACTGACGCGGATTGGGCTGGAGATGTAGATGGTTATAAATCTACTTCGGGCTACGCTTTCCTCCTTAGTGGTGGAGCTATCTCTTGGAGTAGTAAGCGACAGACTAGCATCGCCTTATCCACGATGGAGTCAGAATACATGGCTTGCTCAGCTGCGGTTCAAGAAGTTGTGTGGTTAAGGAGTTTTCTTCAACATCTTGATGTTACGACGCATGTGGATCGTCCTGTAGTCATTGCTTGCGATAGCATGGCTACTTTAGGTTACACTAAAGATCCCAAGTATCATGGGAAGACGAAACACATTAACATCAAGTATCATTTCACTAGAGACATGGTTGCAGAAAAGAAAGTTGTTCTATAATATATTCCTACTAGAAGCATGTTGGCTGACCCTATGACTAAGCCTATAGCTAGAAAGATCTTTCAGGATCATATGTTGGGTCTAGGGCTTCGTAGGATTTGACTTTTATTCTGAAAACACTTATGTTGACATTTGATTATTATTTTTCATTATCGTTTGAATAAATTGCAGTTTCATTTTGTTCCATTTATATGTTAAATGGATATTTTGATATGAAATTGCATAGCATATATATTTTGATTAAAAAGATGTCGTGGATATTGAATTGGCCCTCTCACACGGGTAATTCACCTTGTCGCTAGGTGGGCGAGCAAGTTGAGATAGTAAAAGTCTTTGCTACCTACGAAGGGGGGTACGCAAATGACATTACATTTATCGCCTTAGCATACGGCCAAGATGAGACCTTTTATAAGGTCGACTTCATATCCCAAGGAAAAGTCCGAATGTGAGATCTTAAAAGGGAGACACTAGAAGAGTGACTGCTTTTAAGTACTCAGGTTAGACACCAGAAGGGCGGCTAGACTAAAGTTCGTATGACGTTTGAGCATGACATGCCTACTTCGTGTGGGAGTTCCGTCATAGCATACACTTCATATTGTATGTGACTATAATGCGACTTAAGAAAGTGATTGAATGATCCCTGCTTCATCACTTTGTGAGTTCTAGTGATCAAATCCAGGTCACGATTATACCCTATGTGACTTAGAACTATATCATGAACTTGGACGTTGATGATGCTACTTTGGCATGCCGATCAACGGGCTATGCACATATAGTCCTACGGAGCATTGCTGGGAAAGCAGTTAACCAAGAGTGATTGATATGAGTGTTTAATGAAGATAGTATGATATGCATCTTTATTTTTGTGTTTCAATGCCATGGCGATCATATTGAACATACGGTTCAAGAGATTGATCTTGATACACAAACATATTGAGGTTTAAGAACCGCTCTTGAGGGATTGAGGATGCTTAAATTGATGCATATATACGGTCTGGGATATATAAGAGTTTTGTTTTCTAACGAGGACGTTCTATGCTGGTCAGATGGTGATTTGGTATAGCGCTCCACCCTTTATCTTTCTCGTCATGTCGCACGCTTCACTTCCAGTATGAAGAGGCAGTGTTTAACGGGTTTTGATGATACGATGTGCTTAGAGAGGTGAGTCCATATGTGCGAGTGGGAGATGTTAGTAATTGGGCTTGTGGCCCGATTATTTAGTCTCGTCCACATGGAATATATTTATATTATTATTATTGGTTAATTAGTCTCCGAATCCGAATGGGTTTAGGATTGACTTAACCTACAAGAAATAGGGTTTCTTGGTAATAATATAAATATGGAAACTAAAGGGATGAAACCCTAAGACCAACTAAATTGAAGAACACGTCTTCACCAAAAGTGTCGCCCCCTCTCTCCCTAAAATCTATCTCACCAAATACTCCCTCTAGCCTAACCATCAAGAGGCTTGGATTTGCGGTGTGAACCAGTATTGATATACGTGCTCCGTGATATCAATCCGACGAGAGAGACTTGCAGGTTTGTAGATCGTGACATACGAAGATCGTAGCTCAAGCGAAATTCTTCCGCTTCGCACAAAGTTCAAGTTCGCACAAGGTAATTCATGATTATTGTCTTGATAACGAACTTGAATGATATATGTTTAGATATTTCCTTCAGATACAAACAATGGTAGCCAGTGTAATACAATAGGTTGCCTATATAGGTAATTAAGAATCACAATTAGATTAAGAACCAACATAAAGAAATATATTTTTAATGACAAGTTTAAGAAAAGATATTTGGTATACCTTATCAATTTCACGTATCTCATCTAGTGATTTTTTGTGATTCGATTGGAGAAATTCGTCTGTGATAGAAGTAGAAGTTCGAGTTGATGATTGAGTAAGCCATTGGATAGAAGTGTTTTCTTTTTCTTTGTCGAGTCTGTCATCATTTATATACATCCGTAGAAATATGCAAACATGTATGCATTATTTTGTATAATAAGGTTAAGTAATACCCAACCTATTCTTGAATTCTTTGACATCATCAACGTCCACATTAAAGAATAGTCGCGTGGAATAAAGAAAATTTGACAGAGTAATTTCACCTGTTCCAAATGAAAATGTAATGTGTAATAAATAGAAGTATAACAATTTGGGGCTAAACATCATAAAATCAAATCTGTTGCATACTCTTCCATTCTTTGTTTTGCAAACTGTATAATAACAATGATTGGTCCAGTATTTCCTTCTGCCACATAGCTCAAAGCTTGTTCAACAAATTGGTCCCATAGAGTACATTTCAAAAAAATTTCCTGTATATTCAAAGAGAATAGTGAATATAGATATTAACGTTATATTTGAACACAACTAATAATACTCCCTTCAAGAGTCTCCGTTTGAAAGTCAAACTTTTTAAGAAAATAATATTTTTAGTAGTTTTTTATTAGTAAAATACTCCCTCCGTCCCAAAATTATTGTCTGGTTTTCCTTTTTCGTCCGTTCCAAAATAATTGTCTTCTTTGAAAGTTTCCTTTTTAGTACATCACTTTTACCACTTTACTCTTACTTTTTCTTCTTATTTTAATTTTGAACCACATATTCATGGGCTTTAAAAGAAACCACACACTATTCTAATATTAATAATTCAGTCAAATGTGTTTTCTTAAATTGTGCGTCAAGTTAATTCAAACGATAATTTTGGGACGGAGGGAGTAACACTTTTATGCTTTAATTTTTTAAAGTTGACTCTTTAAGTGAAACATCTCAAAATTGAATATTGGACTCTTTGCCCGAAACGAAGGAAGTAGCTCATAAGATACTATCTTTGCATACTGATTGAAATTATAACTGAATCAAATGAGGGTGACATTAATTTGTTGCAGTTCTTGTTGATTTATCAGTGTTTAACTAAATCTCTTGCAAAATAGATGAGTTTTGGAGGACAAATTGTTTTATGTGAGTTTTGTAGGAGCTCAATGTGAGTTTATGTAAGATGGGTTGTCACATTTTATATTGCTTAATATTCTTAAATATACATGTGAGTTTTGTAGGAGCTCAATGTGAGTATATGAAAGATGAGTTGTCACAATTTATATTGTTTAAGATTCTTCAATATACATGTGAAGAGAAGCCAAATGACCATTTTCTGTCTCGTGATTACCAATCCATTGGTCAAAATTGGAGGCATAGAAACATGATAATATTTCATTTTCAAGTGCATGAATTTAGATTAGAGCTTTCTTTTAGCTAATGATTTTAGGCGGAAAATTGGTGTGTTAAGATGACTGTATCATTATATATATATATATATTTTTTCATCCCCAAAAATTTTCACATTTTTTTTTCATATCATTATTTGGCAACTCTCCAAAAAAATAATTTCAATATAAATTTTAAATTTCAGTATTTACCCATATCAATATCAAGTATCAATCAATAATGAAAATTAGTTCATAAAAGCAAAACCAAACAAAATTATCTGTATAACACACAAACACGCATAATTGCAAGATTATATAGAAGTAAATACAGTCAAGTTACAAAAAATAACCGTAACATCGTCTTAGCCAAGTTTTTGTCAAACCCTAATATGAACACCAGAAGATGCAAAGTTACAGAATAATGCCAAAAAAAAACGGCTAAGTACTTCACAGTTCACACCGAGAGTACATAGGAGGCAGAGTGGTGTGGTTTGACAGATGTGGCGATTTCAATAAGCATTTTTTATATTATATTGTGATGAGAGTTTTGTTTATCTATTTATCATTTATCAATACATTATGAGCATTAGCGTCTCAGAATAGTCTCCAAGAACGCATGAAACAAAAGGAAATGAACAACATATGTGAGAACCCAAAACCCATTACTTGTATTATTGGTTCTATGCCTTAATAACATGCTTGTTTCATGCTTTAACATGATTAGATATCTCTTTTTGTCCATGCCTGACTCGCATTACTGTTATTTCATTCCTTGTCGCTTGATTTCCTTCTATGCTTAGCATACCTTCCCGTTATGCCTCGGCGTGTTGCCCTAACGATTTGCACTCAACCGAGACTTCGTTAGGGTTCTATTGTCTTTCATAGATGACCTAGAACACTCGCCTTGATCATAAGTAAGCTTGTTGGGAAGTTTAGAAACCTTCTTGCCTTGTTTTGGCCTTAGCGATTTCACCTGTCTCCCGTTTTGCGCGTATTTCGACGTGCGAAATGTTCGTTGAGTTCTTGGACTTGTATTCAAGTCATAACCATGATTTAACAAGCCTATTCCATGCCCGAGTTACCCTAATTTTATTGGCCTTTGATCCGGGTTTGATTCGTCAACCGATCGTCGCTTGACTCGAGCCTTGTTCTACCTTGTTCAGGGTGGCGTTCGGTGTGTTTGGACATGTTTTGAGTTGTGTTAGACCTAGAATGGTTGCCCATGAGCTTGGGACCATTTAGGACTTGTTTAGGTCTAGTTTTGAGGCCCCGAAGTTCGAGGCGGCATGGCATCAAACGAGGCGCGTCAAGTTCGAGCAAATGAAAAAAGGCAAACCTCCCGGTAGTTGAGGCGGCGCATGGCCCTCATGAGCGCCCGCCTCACTTCCTGTCTGCTCTGAGGATTTTCAGCTTTTAATCTTTTGTGGTGTCATTAGCCACTTAAACCCCCTTGCTTATTGACCCTAATCCAACCTATTTAACCCTAATCAAGCTAGATTAATCCTAATCTCAAGCTCTCTCCTCTTGACACTTGGAATTCCACTAAAACCATGCAAGATATTTAAGTCTCTCTTGTTGACTTTGCCTAAACTCTCATTAACAGATTTTCTTCTCCTCTCTCCTCCGCCATGGTTGTGTGTGTGAGATGTGGTGAGATTAGTGTGTGTTATGTCCTTAGATTGAGCTCCCACTTCCGTTTGCCGAGGCGAGACCACCGGTGTGAAGCTACCGACGAGGAGATCATTTCTATCCGATTACTTTGTGCTTCAACTTTCTTTTTCCTTGGTGTAGGTAAGCTATTAATTTCCCCTTAGGATTGTATGATTAGACTTGCCATGATTTCCCCTTGTCTATTGATCCCCATGCTTTTCCATGTCCATGCCATGATCTAGGTTGAATTGGTCTCTTGAGATTTTGGTTAGTATGTCCATCTTGTTGTTTGAGGCCTACACCTAGAATGAATTATGTTCTATGCTTCTTTAGGAGCAATTAATGTTCTTGAACTAATATGTTTTGATGACTCTTGGGAATTTTGAATTCTAGGGTTCCCATGCCTTGTATTGATGATCTTAATGAATTGGATCCTATACCTAGAACAAATTGTGTTCCATGTTCCCTTATGAATAAATAACGTTCTTGGACCCCTTGCATTTTGAATACCTTGAAAGTATGATTCTAAGATCCCTTGAGTTCGAATTATCGACAATTAGTAGCTACGGTCGTTAATCGGATTAATGACCTAGCAGATTATATGCGAGAACTTAGAAGAGGGTTTGTGATGCATTTAGCGTCCTAACTCTATTGGATGAACTATTATAGACGACTCAACGGAGTCAAGATTAGCGAACTATTGAACATTACCGGCTCACAGATTAATCCCTACGACGTTCAAAACGCGTTTCCTTAAGAATAATAATTCTAGACTTTGAACTTGAATTGATTGCCCTGCTTAATCTTGACTGTCATATTATGGAATGATTGGTTGACATGTGAGTTCGCTCTTGTCGAACTCAACCCTGCTTGTTCATTGATAAGAATAATCTACTTGTCTTGAACGAGATCGCTCTTGTCGACCTCGTTCTCTACTTGAGAATTTTGTTAAGTATACATTACTTGGCATATGCATGAGTCCAGCTGGCACCACGTCTTTGTGCACACACGCCTCCAAGCCCACGGTGGAAGAGCCCATCTTTGTAATCATTTAAGAGCATCATGACTATCCAGGGCATCTCCTCGGAAGATCGATGTACTACACATTCGATACCCGCATTCAGATAAGTGTATGCGGGGAACTACGTAGCGGCCGGCTCTCACATATCCTATCTATGTGATTTACTTATGCGCACTTATGTGAAACAATGTGCATCTGAATATATAACTCATGTACGTATGATTGTATCTTGCCTTGAATGTTGCATCTTGCCATGACATGCATGATTAATAGCTTCAGTCTTTATGACTTACCCTTTCCCTTCTTGCTTTAGATCCTAGCAAGGCGGGTCACGCTTTAGTTGACTAGCGTGTTCATGCTTGTGCCCTTTTTGATTCGCCGTTGATTCTTGAAGAGGTGGTTGTGATGGCCTCTTCCTCTTGTTTATAATTTTGGGGACGACGGGTTAAGCCGGATCCAACTAGGCGTACTGGGTATTTGTGTATGGCTTGATTGTAAATCCTTAGGCGCTAGTAGTTTATACTTGTGGTACTTGTAACACTTTTTGGTCTTAGGCATTGTTAAGCCTTGGCGTTGGTTAACTTGTTATTTTCCCTCCATGTATTAGTCTTCGGTGAGGCGTACTTTTAGCTCTTTAGTAATTCTTGTCTTTGAGCTGATATTGAATTCAGGCTTGTAGTGTCGCCGAAGACTTGGTTATATTTGTTTAGCTGTTTGCTCGAGGTTTAAAGTTTTAAAAATTTCCGTGCCGTTTGGTCTTAGTGGCGTCTTGCGACTCCGATGTTGCGTCCGCGTCGTTTTGTGATTAAGTACTTGCTTGTTTGTTGCCTACTTGTTTCCTCTCTTATTTGGTCGGGCCCTCGGTCCCATCTCGGGCATTTGGTCGCCACGGTTAATATCGAGCCGGGTTTAGGTTAGCTACGAGGGATAGGTTCCGTGGCCTAGGTGGGTTGTTTCTTGGTGTGATTTTCTAGCATTCAGTG
>JABEVN020004022.1:0-15896 GCA_013146195.2 Codonopsis lanceolata | reverse complement strand
TGGTTCGTTGGTTGCTTCCGATCTCGAGGCACCTCGGTCGGCGACACCTTTATTGTGACAACCAAGCTTCATATCACATTGCGAATAATTCGGTTTTTCGAGTGAACCAAGCATGTCGAGATGGATTGCTATTTTATGCGAGAACGGGTTGAGTCATGACATTCTTCCATGCAAAATCTACTTATCGGATAGGCGATTTGTTCACCAAACCACTTGGATGAGCTCATTTCCGGTTTTAGTGGGCAAGTTGGGCATTCAAAATCTTCACGCAGCGCCAACTTGAGGGGAGTGAAGGAATTCCTGCGGACAAATCTCGACAAATCTCGGTAATGATGCGTAAATCTCGGACAATCTTGGTAGTGATTTTGAGATTTATTGAGTCCATTTCATTCACATATTTTCCATACTTTGTGAATATCCTTTTCTTGTATAGACATTAGGAAAATTATATATATATATATACATTCTTCTTGTTTTACTTTTCTTTAATGTGGGATTTTGTTGAGAAAGTAGTGTGTCGGGGGTGGCCAGTGCCCAATAAGACCATATCGATAAGTCAATCGGATGACCAAGTGTCCATCCTAGTAGAACACATTTAAGAAATGGGATACACCTTGTAATTATGTTAACTTTAATTACATTAATACCTCTTAATAATTATAAAGGCATATAAAGACATTAGTAGAACACATTTTAAGCAATGTGAGATACACATTATCTACGTCCTCTTAATAATTATTATACGTCCTTTTAATAATTATAAGGACATATAAATATAAGGGCATATAAAGAAGATGAAAAAGGAATGTGGGATACACATTAATATCCTCTTAATAATTATTAGGGCATATAAATATAAGGGCATATAAAGAAGAAAAAAATAATAATTATAAGGGCATATAAAGAAAGATGAACTCTTAATAATTATAAGGGCATATAAATATAAGGGCATATAAAGAAGATGAAAAATAAAATAATTATAAGGGCATATAAAGAAGTTGAAAAAAGAAAGAAAAAAGTGAATTCAATAAGAAACATCATCAGTTATTCCTTATTCATTGTATAACTAGTTAAGTTGTGACTATAAGAGCAAAAAGATTTTATATATGACCTTCTTGTTTTACTTTTCTTTAATATGTGATATTTGTTCGAGAAAGTGGTGTGTCGGGGGTGGCAAGTGCCCGTAAGACCATATCTGATAAATCAATCGATGACCAAGTGTCCATCAGCGATAAAGTAGAACACATTTAAAGCAATGTGGGATACACCTTGTAATTATGTCCAACTTTAATTCAGATATCGTCCTAATAATTATATTTTTCAAAGCGTGGGCGATAAAACTATAAGCTTAGGGCATATGAAGAAGATGAAAAAGGAAGAAAAAAGTAATTCATCTGTAAACATCATCCAGTTATACCTTATTGCGGTATTGCAACTAGTTAAGTTGTGACTATAAGAGGCAAAAAAAGATTTTATATATAAAACCTTCTTATTTTACTTTTATTTAATGTGAGATATTTGTTGAGAAAGTGGTGTGCGGGGGTAACCAAGTGTTCAATAAGACCATATACGATAAGTCAATCGGATGACCAAGTGTCCATACTTGATAAGAGTAGAACACATTTTAAGCAATGTGGGATACACCTTGTAATTATGTCTAACTTTAATTACATTAACGTCATCTTAATAATTATAAGGGCATATAAAGACATTAGTAGAACACATTTTAAGCAATGTAATGAGATACACATTATCGTTATCTTAATAATTATTATCGTCCTCTTAATAATTATAAGGGCATATAAAAGAAGATGAAAAAGGAATGTGGGATACACATTAATATGTCCCATAATAATTATAAGGGCATATAGAAGATGAAAAATAATTATAAAGGCATAAATATAAGGGCATATAAAGAAGATGAAAAAGAAAGAAAAAAGAAATTCTCATCTATCAAAACATCATCAGTTATTCCTTGTTACATTGTACAACTATTTAAGTTGTATTTGTAAAGAGCAAAAAAGATTTTATATATCTGACCTTCTTGTTTTACTTTTTATTTAATGTGGGATATTTGTTGAGAAAGTGGTGTGCGGGGTGGCCAAGTGCCAATGAAAGACCATATATGATAAGTCAATTGGATGACCAAGTGTCCATCACGCGATAAAGTAGAACACATTTTAAGCAATGTGGGATACACCTTGTAATTATGTCCAACTTCAATTACATTATGTCCTCTTAATAATTATACTTTTCAAGCGTGGACGTAAAACTATAAGCTAAGGGCAAATAAAGAAGATGAAAAAGGAAGAAAAAAGTAATTCTCATCATCGGAAACATCATCAGTTATATCTTGTTACGTTGTACAACTAGTTAAGTTGTGGTAGAGCAAAAAGATTTTTATATATACAGCCTTCTTGTTTACTTTTATTTAATGTGAGATATTTGTTGAGAAAGTGGTGTGCGGGGGTGACCAAGTGTCCAATAAGACCATATACGATAAGTCAATCGGATGACCAAATGTCCATCAGCTTGATAAAGTAGAACACATTTAAGCAATGTGGGATACAACTTGTAAGTGTGTCCTTTAATTATATTAATAAGTCTCTTAATAATTATAAGGGCATATAATGACATTAGTAGAACACATTTTAAGCAATGTGAGATATGCTTTAATACGTCCTCTTAATAATTACTATCGTCCTCATAATAATTATAAGGGCATAGAAAGAAGATGAAAAAAAGAATGTGGATACACATTAATCGTCCCTCTTAATAATTATAAGGGGCATATAAATATAAGGGCATATAAAGAAGATGAAAAAATTAATTATAAGGGCATATAAAGAAGATGAAAAAAATATAATTATAAGGGCATATAAATAAGAAGAAAAAAAGAAAAGAAAAAATTAAATACATCCGAGAAACATCATCCGGATTGTGACTTGTTCACGATTATACAACTACTTAAGTTGTGATTGTTGGAGTCTAAAGGTTTTATATATCTGACCTTCTTGTTTTTTACTTTTAGTTGATGTGGGATATTTGTTGAGAAAGTGGTGTGCTGGGAGTGACCAAGTGTCCAATAAGACCATATACAATAAGTCAATCGGATGGCTAAGTATCCATCTACTTGATAAATAAGATGAAAAAGAAAGAATAATTATAAGGGCATATAAATATAAGGGCGTATAAAGAAGATGAAAAAAGTATGTGGGATACACATTAATATGTCCTCTTAATAATTATAAGGGCATATAAAGAAGATGAAAAAAAAAAAATAATTATAAGGGCATATAAATAAGATCCTCTTAATAATTATAAGGGCATATAAAGAAGATGAAAAAAATAATTATTATAAGGGCATATAAATAATATAAGGGCATATAAAGAAGATGAAAAAAATAATTATTATAAGGGCATATAAATAAGATGAAAAAAAAGAATGAAAAGAATTTCTTATTTGTCGAAACATCATCCGGGGATTAGATCTTATTACGGTTGCATATAATCACATAAGTTGTGATTGTAGGAGCTAAAAGATTTTATATATCTGATCTTCTTATTTTTACTTTTAGTTGATGTGGTATATTTGTTGAAAAAGTGGTGTGCCTGGGAGTGACCAAGTGTCCAATAAGACCATATACAATAAGTCAATCGGATGACTAAGTATCCATCTACTTGATAAAGTAGAACACGTTTTAAGTGATGTGCGATACACCTTGAGTTTTTATCTTTATGCCCATCCATCGATAGGTACACACATTGAGCTAACTCCCTCTCTCTCTTCTAAATTATCTTGAAAAATGTTTATAAATTTTAATTCATTCCCTTCAGTCAAGAGGCATCATAAGCTTGATTCTATTCTAGCACTTTTATCCAATAATCTAATGTCATGCCAGATAATTCTAGGTTCTTAAAAGACATACCTTCAAAATATTCATACGATCTGTTTCAGTTATCTGAGCCACTAAGGACAGCGCACAGCTCATAATGTCAATCACAGCATTGGCTTTCTTAAGACGACTCTTGCCATGTAGATGTACGGCAGCTTCATTGCTGCTTGACTGTTGTAATTCATTCTCATCTAACAAAAATTTGCACCGCATAAGAAGCCTGTCTAGAACGAATAGGAATCCCCACCTGATGAGATTATTTTTTGACTTCAAAAGTCCACACATAAGCCAAATGGGCATTGGAAGATCTAATTCATCGGAATAATCTTTAAATGCGGCAAGGGCCATTTTCTGCTGCAACTTTATGATATTTGACCATATTGCATCTCTCTCCTCACTAATTTCTGCTATAAGCAAATCCCCCAACCACACATACCCATTCTAACGAATAGCGACTCTTTCGGAGTGAAGGAGAGAATTCAAAGTAGCCCAGGCAAGTCTCACTTTCATTCCAAAAGTGTTCCCTAGATTTCCATCCTCGATGCTTTTCATGGATTTGTAAGACTTTGCTACTTGTATCATGTAGGCAAACTCTTTATCTAAATGAGTAAATGATCTTATAAGAGCATCAAACTTCTCTATAATCTTCTCCAAAAGCTGCAATAAAAATCAAACCATTACCCAAGGCACCAAGTCTAAGGACAAAGTTATTATCTTGTCAGAAAAGATGAAGAGACAAATAAATAAATAATCAAGCAATCGGCGCAATTAAACCATCACCATTCACAACTACCAGTCTAGAACCAAATATTGACAAGGAGAAAAACGAGGCATGCAAATCAGTTTTGGTCTTCAAATATTTGCTGTGAGGCTGGGCAATGCCCACGTGAAAATACACCAAAAACTGAGGAACTAATAGCCCTCATTAATGAAATGACTATTGTACTACCATTTAGAACTATAGCAGCTTCTTCCAAGGTTGAACAAAGTTGGCAGAAAACATGTAGGTTATGTACTACTGGTTTGCCAATTTCTAATTGCTTCAAACACAACTTGAATTACCAAAACAAGGTTATGGAGGGACAAAGGAATACTGGTTACAAAGTATCCATCTGCTTGATAAAGTAGAACACATTTTAAGTGGATACACCCTGTAATTATGTCCAACTTTAATTACATTAATACAAAGGATGAGAATATAAACTAAGGGCATATAAAGAAGATGAAAAAGGAAGAAAAAAGTAATTCTCATCTGTCAAAAACATCATCCAAATTATACCATGTTACGATTGTACAACTAGTTAAGTTGTGACTATAAGAGGCAAAAAGATTTTTGTGAGGTCCCTGTAGTGCGACCGCGCCTCGCGCACCTCTGGATAGGATAGGTGCGCACGCGGATGCGGGACACCACTTGCCTCGCTCCACCCTCCCTTGTTTAGAGGAAGACGAAATCAAAAGTGCGAGAGGAGTGTTGTCTATGTTAGCAAGTTGGAATGTGCCTCGGTTGCCTTGAGTGGATTTTGTATCCAATATGGGAACTTATGGTTTCCCGCATCAAGTTATCCCTTTTTTAGGGGATACCAGGATATGGAAATGCATTACCCTTTCATTCTCATTTTCCTTTTTTTAGGGAAAAACGGAAAAGTGCAAAAAAGGATATTGCGACGCCCCTACTATGGATTTAATTTAAAATAGCCTTATGGCCCATTCAGATTACTATGGGAGCTTTGGGTTTCCCGCATCAAGTTATCCCTTGTTTAGGGGATACCGGGATATGGGAATACATCACCCTTCCATTCTCATTTCTCCCTTTTTAGGGAGAACTGAAAGTGCAAAGAAGGAGTGTTGCGAGGCCCCACTGGATCTGAAAGTTTTAAGAGTCGCCATCTTTTTTTTAAGGCAAATAAAGCAAAACCAAATAAACGAAAAATAAACCAGAGAAAAAGAAAACGGGTTCGGAGGCTAAGTTATGAGTTGGGAAGGTGCTAGGCACCCAACTCGCCCTTTCGGTCTCAAAAATGGTTTTTTGCTGAAGTATGCTTTTTATTATATTTATTTTGCAAATAAATAAAGCATTAAAAGACAGGAAATTAAAACAAATACATCCATGGCTACATTATTTACGGACTCGCAGCCATTTCCTTACAATAATTACATGATATTTAAGAATATTTGGCCATTATAACGGCTCTTTTACATAATATTTCATACTCTAATCCGGGCAGCACAACGGCTTATATTGGTTACATTGTGCCGGATTTAAATAACAACTTTAAAAAAAAAAAAAAGACAAAAAGTAAATAAATACAATAAATAGCGCCCTTAAAGGTTTTACCTTTTAAAGCGGCGGTGTGCTCGCCTGTCCTCGTGAGAGAGGGAGTCTTTGTTGTTTGTTGTGTGGTTGTTGTTTTAATTTGGGCGAGTGACCGCTATTTCGAGGATTTGGGCTTGTCAACTCTGCAGGACTTATTTGGGTAGGTTTTGGCCTTTTGGTTGGGCGGAACTCGCTTAGTTTTTGCCACTGCTACTCGGGCAGTAACGGCTTACTTTGGGATTTTGGACCGGGAAGTGAGGTGGATACCTAACAACTAGGCTAGGGATCACTTATAACCCATGGGTTTTGATTTGGCAGAGTTTGGACGGGGTTTGGAGACTCTAGGGGCTTCCACTCACCTATCTCGCACCTCTCGTACTAATAGTATCGGCAGAGCTTCGCTGCGATTAAAAATCACGGAGGAAATGAGCACTGAAATGTGAAGCCAGAGGCTTCTATTTATAGTTGAAGGCAGGGACACGCTGGGAATTCTTCAATTTCTTCCTCCTGCATTGATCAGTTGTACCGTGTGCTTCGAAGCTTGTACAATTTCTTTCTGAGAGACGCTACAGTGAACATCTCGGTGCCAACAATGAAGCCCTTGGTGCGGCACCAAGCCAACTATTCCACTTTCATTTTTTGCACTTTCACCCCGCAGCTTCACAAGATCCCTTTTCCTTTCGCATTTTTGACTCCTGTAACTTGACATTTGTTAAGTTTTAACAGTTCTTGATATTTTATGTCAGTCACATACCAGGGGTACGAAATTGGGGTGTCTACAATTTTATATTCTTATTTTACTTTTAGTTGATGTGGGATATTTGTTGAGAAAATGGTGTGCCGGGGGTGACCAAGTATCCTATAAGACCATATACAATAAGTCAATCGGATGACTAAGTATCCATCTACTTGATAAAGTAGAACACGTTTTAAGTGATGTGCGATACACCTTGAGTTTCTATCTTTACGCCCATCCATCGATAGGTACACACGTTGAGCTAACTCTCTCTCTCTTCTAAATGGGTATGGAAAGAGATTGAAACGTTCCCTGTCATTGTTTTTCCTGAGAATTGAAGTAGTTCTTTGTTTTCTATTTCTATTATAAAGCTCCTTAAATATATATTTCCTCTGCTTAGATGTTTTCTTTATCGTCAACAAGAAATCAGCTAATTTCAAGCAATGATTTTGGTGGACAAACAAAGTTGCTATTATTGATTTTGAAAAGCACAAGACAATCGATCACAGATATTGTTGGAATGGATTCTATTGTGGATTATTGCTTTAAGTAAAAACTTTGTCATTCACAAATCCTTCTTCCTGTCACCTTTGTATGTTTGCAACGATATACAACGACAAATCTACGATAACAACGACTAATATAACTTCTCTGATGTAACTTCCGGCTTATATATCCAACGGAATGCATTTTCAATAGCTGAATAGAAAGGATAGGTTCAATATGTTTTCATATGAATGTATATAACAAGCAGTTTTTGCAATGATATCCAATAAACCCGTGCTTACGACAACGGGTGTCCTAGGTAAATGCATCTACAACAGTATTATTTGAAAAATTGACACTTATTTAATATGGTTATAAATTATCATATGAAACTGATGTATTTGGAATTGAATCAAAAGTGTTAAATTACTCTTGTATGCTCCGTAGAATGGAACATAGAAGAGTTTTGCTTCATTTTGATAATAAACTCTACAAGGGTGCTTCAAAACAATTCAGGCGATAAGTCTAGTACCACCCTTGCCCGAGATTCGGTATTGGCTCCCCCAACGCATAGTTACTGAAATATTTACAGTATGTATATATGTTCCTTAACTTATTGCTTTGTATTGTGCTTATATACGCACATGACATGGGTCCTCATGAGTACTCTTCACACAATCCATACGAAATGATCTTCTAGTGCATGGTTAACAAACTAGAAGATAATTTCCTCTCTTTTTTTAACACACATAATCACATGATCTTGTAGCATATAAACTGTAAGAAAGTGGTTGTATTGCCCAAGACAAATGTGAGCTGCTATGAGCTCTTGTATTTATATTAAAGAATTGTCAACATACAGTTTATATTTTACAAATCAATTAGCCCCGATTTAATGGGAATGTTGCTAAACTGTTGTAGTTTACATATATTGAAAGCTGTAAGTTAGGAAGGAGATATTGACTGGGAATCTCCTTGTGATGCTGGCCTCAAATTACGGTTGTCACCCTCCCTCAAGCTAGGCGGAGGTGATCGAAGACGACTTGGAGCAAAGTTGATCGAGCGCAGGTGGACCGAGTCCTTTAGTGAGCAGTGCAAGTTGGTCATTAGTGGAAACGTATGCCAACCGGTGAATTTCTTTGAACAAGTTCGTGGACAAAGTGGTAATCAATCTCGATGTGGCGAAGTTCGAGCATGGAAGATAGGATTTCGAGCCATTTGGAGGCGAGAGGTTGTCGCAAAACGATGGGGGGGTCGATGGAGTGGGATGGTTAGTTCGCGAAACAAATAACAAAACCAACGAACCGGCGGTGTAGTTAAGAGCTCGATATTCTGCTTATTTCTTTGGAGCGGGAGGCAGTGGTTTGTTTCTTGGCGGACCAAGACACCAAGTTCGAACCAATGAAAATGCAGAACCGGTGGTGGAGCGGCGATCATCGGTCCCGGCCCCGGCCTGGTCGTCTGAATAGGCCCAAAGAGCAATGTCGGGTGACTTGTGAAAAATCAATCCTTTGGCAAGAGATCCTTTGACATAACGGAGAATTCTTTTCTTTGCTTGAAGGTGAGTTGACCGAGGCCGATGCATGAATTAGCGGACTTGATTTACAAAGAAAGGCGATATCGGGACGAGTTAACGTGAGATATTGTAGACCACCAACTATGCTTCGGTAAAGAGTTGGAACAGGAAGGGGGTCACCGGAGTTGGGAGAAAGGCATGTGTGCGGAGCAATAGGTGTGGCACACGGATTTACAATCTCATGTTGAACCGAGTAAGAAGATCCATAGCATAGCGAGTTTGTCAGAGATGAAGATGATCCTTGGTTCGAGTGGTTTCAATTCGAGAAAATATCCCAAGTTCGAGATTGCGGTGTCAAATGTGGCACACAAGTGGTCAATAAACTCCGAAACATCAACTAAGGAAGAGCCGTGGTGGCGATTAAATCGTCAACATAAACAAGTATAACCAGAGTTGAGGAGCTAGTATAACGAATGAACAAAGAGCCATCAGTCCGATTGTTAAAGAATCCGAGTTGAGTCAAGAACTCGGAGAGACGATGAAACCATGCTCTGGGGGATTGCTTCAAGCCATATAAAGCACGATGAAGTCGGCATACATGTGTAGGTTTATTCGGATCAATGAACCCTGGGGCCTGAGCCATGTACACTTCCTCGGATAGAAAGCCATTCAAGAAAGCATTTCGGACATCAAGGCGTTGTATAGGCCGGGGTCGCGGAGTGAGCTATGGAAGAACGATGCGAATAGTCGCAGATTTGACAAGCTGGACTAAGCGTTTCATCGTAATGTCGAGGCCCTCTTGTTGGTTGAAGCCCTTGGCAACAAGTCGTGCTTTGTATCGGTCGATTGAACCATCTGCTTTCCTTTAAATACGATAGACCCAACGGCAGCCAACAACGTTCATGGAGGGATTGGGAGGCACGAGTGTCCATGTTTCATTCTTTTGTAAGGCCGCGAATTCTTCCCGCATAGCAGACTGCCAATGTTCAAGATTTGAGGCGATGGCAGAGTGGGCACTTGGGAGGGTATAGCGAGGAGAGCCGTAGGTTAATTTGTTGATCTTCTTTGCGGTACTTCAATGGTGGTGTGGATTCCGGAGAAGTTGGTTCAGGCGACGGCATAGAGAGGGATTGGTGTGACCTGAGAGCGAGGAGGTCGGTCTGGGCGAACCAGTTGTGGGGGAGATTGAGTATCAAGGGTAATTGGTGTGGTAGGGCTTTGTCTGTTTGGGCTTGTGGGAGAGCACATAGGCGGGCCGACACAGTCGCACAAGAGGAGCGGGTGAGAGTTAAGAGGCCAGTGGGGTTGGGAGCTGGATCATGGCTATGTGGGGGTGGTGGGAGCGTAGGATAAATATGATTTGGACGGACAACGGTGGAGGCGGAAACGTGACTGGGGCTGGATGAACATGGAGTTGATGTATTCCTTGTCTTTGGCAAGCTGTCAATTGCAAAAGGAAAAAGCTCATTAAATAAAACATGGCGAGAAATGTATATTTTGCCGTGGTTTTGTCGTAACAACGATATCCTGCGATGTGCATCATATCCAAGGAACACACGATGAATGGACTTGGGTTGCGGTTGTGTTTGTTATACGGCACAATGTAGGGAAAGCAAGAACAACCAAAAGTTTTGAAAATTTATAGTACGGAGGGCGTTGAAAGAGCTTTTCATGGGGAGAAATGTAGTTTAAGCTGTTTCATTGGTAGTCGATTGATCAAAAACACTGCAGTAGAGAAGGCTTCTAACCAAAACTTCATGGGAATATTAGCTTGAGCAAGAAGACACAACCCCATTTGTTCGATATGTTTGTGTTTGCGCTCGACCACACCATTTTGTTGTGGTGTGTAAGGACAAGTTAGTTGGTGTTTAATGCCATGTTGGGAAAGAAATTGTCGAAAGGCATGGACCAGGTGAATCGCCACCACCATCTGTTTGTCGGTTTTAATGGTGTGAATGGCCTCAATGCGACGAGAGAGTTGGTTCTCAATTTGTAGTTTGAAATTGGCAAACACAGCAGTGACCTCCGATTTACGAGCTATAGGAAATAACCAAGTGTATCGGGAAAAGTCATCGACAATAGAAAGATAATAATGACATTTATTCAATGATGCAATCGGGGAAGGCCCCCAAATGTCCAAGTGTAACAAAGCGAGTGGTTCTTTCGAATTAAACGAGCGTGTTACAAAGGGTAATTTGCAAGATTTGCCCAATGGGCATGTTTGACATAATTTATTTGGGCTAAGTCGACCTTGAATGGGTAAGTTAAACTTTTTGTGTAGGATTTGAAGAATTTGAGATGAGGGTGCCCTAGTCGAGAGTGCCAAACGTCTTGGTTCGTTCGTTCACCAATGAGAGAAAGTGGACTGTGATGAGTAGAGGGATCGAAGGTGAGATGGTAGAGACCGCCGGAGCTATGCCCAGAAAGAAGGATCTTCTTGGTGTGGAGGTCCTTGACACGAAAACCAAAAGCGTCAAGCTCAAAAAAGCAATGATTATCATATGAAAAACGACGAATGGAAAGTAAAGATTTATGGGCATTAGGGACACAAAGGATATTATTCAACTTAAAATTTTTGTTACCGGAAGAGAAATTGGAAGACCCAATGTGAGAGATTGGTGTTTGTGACCCATCTCTATTGTGACGAATCGGTGCCATTGTAGGGGAATGCTTCTTTGGGCGTTGAGGGTTGAGAAGTGATGTGATGTGTTGCACCCGAGTCGAGACACCAATTTGCATTGTGGTGAGGAGAGTAAGTAGCGATATAGGCGCGTTGTTGCGATTGTAGCATATATCATTGTGTGACCAAAAGCGATGGCAAATCGACATGTTTGATTCGATCCAAGCTTGATGGGTAAAGCGGTGGTTGGTATGGTGAAGAGTGTGGTGTGCCTCGGCCTCCATTGGAGCGTCACGTCCACGATCCCGCCACGTCCTCTGGAATTTCCTCGACCTCTTCCGCGATGATTGTTCGGACTGTGATTTCGGTGTGTATACTGGTTTGGGGTGGTTTGTTGGTGAGTGGAATTTCTGATATGATTGTTGGGTTCTGTTGAGGTATTATTTTTGTGGGCAAGGTAGGCAGTACCTGAGTTAAGGTTGAGGGATGAGAATCGGGTTTGGAGATTCTCTTCATATAAAAGACGGTCGGAGAAGTCATCGAAGGTGGAGGCTGGATTTTGGTTATAGGAGGTGAGGAATTCTTTGTAATCAGATCCTAAACCGTGGAGTACTTGTTCAATGAGATCGTCATCGGTGATGATGATTCCGGCGGTGGCTAGAGAGTTGGTTAAAGTGGTGGCACGGAGAAGGTAATCGGTGATTGAGGTGTTTGATTCGTGTTTGAGGTCGTGCAGTTTCTGTCGTAAGCTGCGTATATGGGCTGCGGAGGTTGCTCCAAATTTCTTGGAGATGAGTTCCCAGGCAATGGGGGCTATTTTGACTGAGGCTAGATATGGTTGTATCGGGGCTGTGACCGAAGATCGCATCCAAGCAACAACAAGACTGGTTGCTTCCAACCATTTTAGGTAGGTTGGATTGTCGGTGGTTTTATCTTCGAGCTTTTTATTTGGTGGGTTGTTGTCGAAGAGTACGTGTTCTAGTGAGAAGGTGCGAAGAACGGCAAGGAACTGGGCAGACCAGTTGAGGTAGTTCTCTGGTGTTAACAAGTAGTTTGCCATGAGGGATTGAGGGTTGAAGAAAACTGGCAAGGAATACCCATTACTGCTTGGAATGGGTTGGGATGGGTTGTGAGATGAATTAGCAGTGGAGATGGGTGTTTCGTCCATGGCGTGAGCCTACTAGCTCTAATACCATGTAAGAAAGTGGTTGTATTGCCCAAGACAAATGTGAGCTGCTATGAGCTCTTGTATTTATATTAAAGAATTGTCAACGTACAGTTTATATTTTACAAATCAATTAGCCCCGATTTAATGGGATTGTTGCTAAACTGTTGTTGTCTACATATATTGAAAGCTGTAAGTTAGGAAGGAGATATTGACTGGGAATCTCCTTGTGATGCTGGCCTCAAATTACGGCTGTCATAAACTACTTGAAAAGCTTCCACCTTGGAGTTTTAGAAGGGGGGAGGGGGGGATAGATTGGTGAAGATACCATAGGTGCTATAAACATATGGGAGTTCCATCAACAATAGAATCCAAGGTACTTAATAATAACTCCTTGACAATGGCTTGAGCCTACGCTCACGAACAAACTAAGTTGGATCTCTTCTCTTTGATCTGTTAAGCCCATTCTCCTAGTACTATAAAGAGGCGATGAATTCTTCTGATCGTCGACCAATACTTACCTTTTGCTTTGAGGATTTTCTTTCTTGTGAATCAGTTATTTTCAGGGTCTTTAGGTGGTTCAATTTCTAGTTTCAGTGAGGCCGAAAAAGATTGATCGACTTCGTTTGGATTGCGGAATTACCAAGATCAGGACTAGAGAATGAGACTCGCTCGGTGCCGCTTTTCATCTATCTGAATCATATGACTTTCTAATCCTTATTTTTCATTTCTCCATCTCTAATAAGAGGGTCTTTCATGCCAGGAATTCCAGTGGATCGATGATATCTTTCACAAAAAGAGAATCTCGATTGAACGAATCTTAAGTGCTTCATTTTTACGTATTGTTGCAGCTAGTTCTACTTCCTGATTGGTTGGTGCTGAGACTCTTACTAAAAGAATAAATAAGGCATGACAGCTTACAAATGTTCATCAAAGGCAATCCATCCCTAGTTATGCTAATAGCCAATTTCATGAAAACTTTTGTAAATGACGATTTGCAAACACTATGCAAAATATCGGATCGAAACCCAAATATTAAACGGGTCAAAATGTGCCAACCCATTTTAAAACATATTTTCCCCAAAAACAATACATTTATTGAGTACAAACTATCGGGTCAAAATGGTTAATGGGTTCGACCCGTCTTAATCCAACCATCTTTTTTTTTTTTTTGAAACGTGTTACTCATTTGACCCAAAAATGTTAACGCGGCCGATTCCTAATCTTCAGGTCGCATCAATTGAGTTAACGGGTTCTGAATTATAATTGACAGACCTACTATTTATCATCATTCTTAAAGTGTACATATTGTAACAAGAAATAAAAATACATTATATATTATATCGAATAAATATCAATACGACAGGAAGTTCATATATACATGTAAAGCAATTTGGGGCAAATAATAGAGCAAGGCCTTTCCTTTGTGGAATCGCCTGCCTTTGGATAAACTCAAGCTACACGAAATGGGTGTTAGTGAGTTCCTTAATCCTTATTTAAGAGTCTACTTAGTATGATTATATATAACAATTCATAAGTGAACTCTAACTAATTGGTAACCAAAGATGTTCCATAGCTAGTGAGCTCATCCTCCTTGATCATAGTAATCATTAACCCCAAAAAAAATGTATTATTTTATTTTCTATAAGTATTCTGATGAATACTAGAAGCACGAACTTCTCTCAAATAAGTGTTTGAGAAACTCAAGTGTTTGATATATACCATGTTGTTTTAAGTCCTATTCTGATCCTTTTATTTCTAAATTAGAAAACATGAAAGTCGTATTACTTTTGAATTATGTATCTTATAATTTTCAAAATTGACTTGTCGAATGACACGAAAGGAGTATGTTTTGTAAGAAATGTGGTCCATTACCATTTTTCATATTCAGAGTATGTTTTGAAGATTTGTCATCTTTAAGTGACTGGAAGTTTATGGCAGATACGCAAACGATAGATTTCAAAATCTGTTTTTTTTTTTACCTAAAAGACAATATATATATATATATATATATGTCCTTACATGAATTTGTGATTTCTTGGCCATGACCCTTCGGAAAAAATAAAAGAAAAAGAAAAAACACTCATCTCAAGTGCCAGTCATTCTGTATGCATGAACCACCCACCATCGTTTGCATGTTATTTATTTATTTATTATTTTTGACTATTTTCCAACCCTACGCAAATCGGATTCAATGTCTAATTGATTGTTGTAGGCCACGTATAGAGGTGGTAAAGGGGCGCATAGGGTGGGTATGAGCTGATCATATAAGCTACCATTAATATAGAATCATCAAACTATAAAAACGATCACCCACACTTTAATACTTAATGCCATTAATTAAATACAATGATAACATGCAGCTTGTGTGGAGGGAAGTTTGTCGACGGTTATGATTAAACCATTTAACGTAAGATATTCATATAACCATTAGTACATACGCATAAAATTCATTCTTGAGTTCATGATTTAACCATTCGATGCAAAATTGGCCAGACGATCCAATTCGTATGGGAATGGTAGATTCTCTAGATTCACTTATAGAATATTTGGAAGGAAACCAAGATACAAGTTGTATAAATATTATTAGAATTCGCTATAATTATAAAAATTGCTTTTAGCATACGCAACATTTTTACATAAGATGTTGGGAGTAAACTTGATATGTTATGAAAATTATAGATATAATTTTAAAAGTGAATCTTTTAGGAAGATATCCAAAAATATAATAGTTGAATCTTCGGAAACAAAGTGAATAATAATTACTACCACTTACAGACGAAACTATTTTAATTTTTGGGATGGGCGGGAGTATTAAAATGAACATCAAATATATATCAACCAAAATTTTACAAACTTAATTTATTGACATTCATTTATGTATTTGTAATATTGATCCAAAGATAAATTGCCTTTACAAACACAGCTAACAAACATGGGACTTTGCACAAAGAATTAAAAAGAAAAGCAAAAAAAACAGATTAAACAAAATAATAAATTAATAATAATAATAATTTTAAGGGCATTTCTTCTTGTTGCCACGGGTGGTCATGTTGGCATAGCAGGGACATGATTGGTAATTGCCATAAGTACCATCCGGAACACAGCTACACCTTGCACAACAGGTCCCACATGCCCTCTTGCACAGATTTGGCCTCTTTGG
>JABEVN020004021.1:0-15903 GCA_013146195.2 Codonopsis lanceolata | reverse complement strand
CTTCACCACTGCAGTGGGTTATTGGATCGATTCTCCTGACAAGGCAACGTGCCTATTGTCTCGGCGAGTTCTACGCCAATGGCCGCATTGGCGTAGATGGGGAGTCTTAAATACCGTTAATGTTGGGGACATGTAGACTTTTCGTCCCAAAGCATTAACGTATTACTTAAGACATCCAACTTCGCTGGATGGTGCCGACGACTATAGCCTCCATCTCATGCTCCCTATCCCTCTGAGGTGGTCAATGCGATCGCCGCCTCCCCGGTGCCGAGGGACCCAAAACCGTAATCCACCATTCGGTCCACGCACCATGGAGGAGTTCTTCCTCGAACACCGCCAAGCACGTGTTCAAATTTATTGGTGTCTGCCTCATGCCTTCCAGCCACCAACATACATGACTTGGGCTAAGGTCGCCCCGATCTACACCATCATGACCGGTGGGTTCAGTTGATGTTGGCCATCCGACCAAATTAAGACCCTCTTATTAGGTGCTACAAATGCGGGTTATGCGCTCCCGCATTTGATCACCGAGTTGTGTGGGCAAAGGAGATGGCCTGACACGCCAGAGAGGCTTAAGGCGGGTCCGGCCATTACTAGGGCCATTTTTTAGCACCAAAGCAGACAAGGGAGAGTGAGGGTTCCTCACGTGAGGAACCCGAAGAGGAGGAGGAGGACCCACTCGAAGGGATCTCCACAGGCTAAGAGGTTGCCCTAGAAGCTCAAATGGCAACTCAACAGCTTGGCACAAATGCGTGCTCACCAAGAGCGGTATTTGGGTGGTTTAACACCGTGGGACAAAACTCCAACTTATTGGGGTGCCTCGGCACGATCCCCGAAGTTTCGCCCTCATTCGTTATTTCCACCCGACTCACCTTGAGTCGAGGCCCAAGTTCCATCCTTTCGTTAGTGGACTCTGCTTATGTCCTTTTGATATTTGTCCTTCCCCATCAATCCTCTCATATGTTCCTCAATTTTGGGGACAAAATAGAAATTAAGTTTGGGGGGATTCTAAGCCCGTAGTCTTAGCAGTCCCAGCCTAAGGAGGAATGGAGTTCGGCTACGCTTTTGGTGGGTGAGAAAATTTTTTCCTTTATCGTGTTTCCTCCTCACCCGCCTTTCTTGCTTTTAATTTTTTCTTATTTTCTGAGTGTGCTCTTGACCGTAATACACTCACATTGATGCTCGTGATTCCTCTTGTGGGAACCCATCATCAATTGTGTCATCAACATCTCCAATTTTCTTATAAAATATATATAAATTTCAAAATCAAAATAAAAAAATATATTTTATTTAAAATTTTCATCCTCGAGTTTAGGTGTGGTAGTACTAGTCGATGAGGAGTTAATGCAATGAACCGCATAGCTAGTCCATAGATCCTTTGAATTTACTTGATTTTGCGAAACTTTTACTTTTCTCCGATTCCTCATGCACCCACACCACCATAATTATGGATTGATTAGAATAGTTTTATAAAGTTTATAGCCCTACTTCATTACAACTAGTTATGCACAAGAATAAGATGCATAGCCATTCGAACATGATTGTTGCATTAAATTGTGACTTAGGGTCAATTGCATGATAGTTAGATCCCTTGGATTTTTCTCATTATATATATCTCAAGCACACTTTCGAACCGTGTCTCGCATGTTAGTCTCAATTGTCCCTACCATCCGCCTTAGCGAATGCTTATGTGAAATCCAAGGATGCTAAACATTCAACCCCACAATTTCATAGTTGATATGATATTTTGTGTGTCTTACTTGCTTTAAAAACTACATGAGCATTTGGCATTAAGAAATGACTTAGGCCATCTTTGGATCGTTAGAGCCTAACTATTCCCTGACCTAAACTAAAAATATCCCTAGTGTCCCCTTTGAGCCTAATTAAAAAGAATGGAGTGTGCTAAGCACACTATTAAACCCATATTCGACATCGTTTCTATTACCCACATTAACTTAACCCTAAAAGCCTATACACTTTTAGCCTACCCTTTGAGAGAGTAGGATGTGGGTGGGAAATTGATTATATAGGACCATTTCTTTTCAGTTAGACTATTTTTCTGAAGCCTTCTTCTTTCCATCGTCGAAAAAAAAGTAAAAGAAAAAAAAATATAAATATGTATCGAGGAAAAATGAAACGGAAGAAGAAGAGTGCAAAAAGATTCAAATGGAAGCATAGCTTTCAAAAGAAATTATGTTAGAAACATTCTGCTGAGAAAAATAATGAGATATTTTTAGAAGTATATATTGCCCAAAACAAGTTTTGGGGGGGGGGGGGGGAAAGAAGAAAATTGAAAAGTAACAGAAATCACCCCCTACTTGTAGTCTTTGCAGGTCCTAGCCTAAATAGGGAAAACTTCCTTTTGCTTGGAAGTATGAGGGATAAAGGGTAGTCTTGCTCTCTCACTTTGAATTCCATTCCCTTTCCATCAAATCCCCCATCACCTTGGCCTTACATTACAAGCTAAATAAAGACCTAATGATCTTCGTGCCAATGCCTGTGCTTGTTTTCTTTGCTAAGTAAGTCATATAGAATTGATCAAACACTTCATGTTCATTATTATTCGCCATAAAGCTCATTGTGTTAGCATAATCTTAGCTATTACAAGTAATTGGGATAGGAGAGCATTGTATGTCATACATAGAAGTGCATGGGATGGATGTATAAGTTTTTGAAATCCTTGTGACCTCTCTTTCTGTGATAGACTGGGTTTGGATGGTAGATCTCATAATTCACGATACATGATTTTTAATTAAACATTGATTTTCATATGAATGTGGTGCTTAGCTTAATAAAACTGTTTTAGTTGAGATATTCTTTAAGACTGGTGATCACACACACACGGAGATATTAAAAGTAGTAGCAGTTTTAAGAAAAAAAATCAGTTGGTTTTATGGGACTAAGCCTCGCATATGTGGTGAGCATCGAACCGAGATCTTGTATGCCATGCTTTTATAACTTGAGGGTGAAGCCAAAAATATTTTTGTTTTATTTTTAGTTTTGTATTTATCTGTTTTTGTATTTTTATGCATAGTCGAGTCACTCGAAAGAGTCTCCTTGAGTTTGTTGGTTTATAGAGGAGTGTAAATAGTGTCACCCTCCAAAAAGATTTTCATTTCGTTATTGTCATTTATATGCTTTTGTATTTATATGTATTGTTTACTCGTGGACGAGCAAAGTTTAAGTTTGGGGGTATTTGATCGATGTATTTTATACGTCGATTTCATATGCTTCTATAACTTAAATTATGATATTTCACAAGGCTTTTGGCTACTGATATGTGTTTTCAGTGAATTTTGTAAGTTTTAGGGTTTTTAGTGAAAATATGCAAAGCACAAGGGTTTTATATGCAAATTCCAAGAAGGGCCCAAGATGAAAAATGAAGAAGAAAAGAAGATATGTCAAACTGGAGACCTTGCGGTCGCAAGGTGTTTCAGACCTTGCCCCCGCAAGGTGGACAGAAAGTCAGAAAACAAAAGCCCGGAATGCTGGAGACCTTGCGGACGCAAGGTATCCAACACTTTGCGACCGCAAGGTGGTCAGAACGCGATAAAGTCGTATTTTCACAAGAGATATGATTGGAATACAACTCACTGGTATAAATAGAGATCAGTTGCCAAAGCCTAGGATATAGAAAAACGGCTGGAAACACTTTTGTATAGTTTTAGGATAGATTTTAGGTTGTATAACATAGTTAGATTGTATAATTACAAGTATTGAAGATCCGATCATGTTTCTGTCATCTCCCTGTGCTGTTCATTGTCTATGATGAACTAAATCATCCATAATCTAGGAGGTGGGAGATAACTTGTATCGAATTTATGTTTTAATTCATATTTATGTTCATTCAATTCTTGTTGATTGTGGTGTTTATCAATCCCTCTATTATTTCGCTTTGAACAAATGAATGTAATCGTAAATGATAAATGCCTAGAGGTGCGGATAACTGCATGACCAATGTGCATATGTCGTACACTAGCTCACCATCACAATAAATTGGACTTATCGATGCACGAGAGTAGTAAGTTAGAACCAGGTTCATACATGATCTAGGTGACAGATAGACCATATGTTCTTGTGCTTAGGATATAGAATGGATGAATGTTGCGGGGATGGAGGCTGAACCAATAGTTCAACATACTATATCTATCTTTTGTGAACGAACCCAAGAAATTGAATGATAATTATTTCGAATTGAACATAGAGGAGATACAAGTGAAACCCGAATCCTAGATTGCCATCCACCATAAGATCTTCATAACCTGTAATTACTTCTAATTAGTTAAACACCTAAATAATAATAGTAGATTAGAATAAAATAATTATAAAACCCCCCTTAGATTAATAATTTGCTATCAATAAATTGCACTGTTCGTGATCTCTTGTCTCTGTGGGTTCGACCCTTGCTTCCAATACTATTCTATAATAGTCTTGTCCACTTGCAAGGAAAAATTTAAAATAAGACATCGATCACCTATGATACAATGTCCTATGATAATGATAATATATATTTTATATTAATCACATGAGTGATTATGTTTTATCAAGTGTGATTGTGTAGCCATGATTAGCATGAGCTTTGCAGGTATTTATGTGTTTGTAGGCACTCAACCCGAGGCTCGTGTAAAGATTGGGGGTTGGGTCGTTATATATAACATTCATATTGACAGACTTGCATTTTGTTGCAAGGGTTATCTGTTGTGCGAAGCGGAAGACTTTCTGCCTGAGCTACGATTTTCGTATGTCACGATCAACAAACCTGTAAGTCTTTCTCGTCGGATTATATCACAGAGCACGGATATCAATACTGGTTAACACCGCAAATCCAAGCCTCTTGATGGTTAGGTTAGAGGGAGTATTTTGGTGAGATAGAATTAGGAGAGAGAGAGGGGGCAGCCAATTCAATTAGGCGTGTAATACCATGTAAGGTTTTATCCCCTTAGTTGCCCTATTTATATTATTACCAAGAAACCCTATTTCTTGTAGGTTAAGTTAGGTCAATCCCAAACCCATTCGGATTAGGAAATTAATTAGCCAATAATAATATAAATATATTCCATGTGGGCGGAAGTAATTAATCGGGCCACAAGCCCAATTACTAACATCTCCCATTCGCACACATGGACTCACCTCTCTAACCACATCGTATCATCAAAACTCGTTAAACACTGCCTCTTCATACTGGAAGTGAAGCGTGCGACATGACGAGAAAGATAAAAGGTGGAGGGCTATACCAAATCACCATCTGACCAGCATAAAACGTCCTTGTTAGAAAACAAAACTCGTTTATACCCCAGACTGTATATATACATCAATTTAAGCATCCTCAATCCCTCAAGAGCGGTGATTAAAACTCAATATGTTTGTGTATCAAGATCAATCTCTTGAACCGTATGTTCAATATGATCGCCATGGCATTGAAACACAAAAATAGAGATGCATATCATACTATCTTCCTTAGACACTCTGTGGGTTCCCGAGACTGCGCCCGCGCCCCGTACGCCCTTGGATAGGGGTGCGCATACGTGCGGATGCGGGACATCACTGCTCTCATTCTATCCTCCCTTGTTTAGGTGACGACGAAATTAAAAGTGTGAGAGGAGTGCTGCCTAAGATAGCGCGTTTGAATACGCCTCGGTAACTTTCAGTGAATTTTTGGTCCAATATGGGAGCTTTGGGTTTTCTATATGAAGTTATCCTTTTTTTAGGGGATACCAGGATATAGGAACACAACACCCTTTTATTCTCATTCTCCCTTTTTTAGGGGAAAACGGAAAAGTGCAAGAAAGGAGTGTTGTGAGGCCCCACTATGGATTTTATGAAAATAGCCTTATGGCCTATTTCAGATCACTATGGGTGCTTTGGGTTTTCTATATCAAGTTATCCCTTTTTTAGAGGATACCAGGATATAGGAATACATCATCTTTTCATTCTCATTCTCCATTTTTTAGGGGAAAACAGAAAAATGCAAGAAAAGATGTTGCGATGCTCCACTGGATCCAAAATGTTTTATGGATTCGCCATCTTTATTTTGAGGAAGAAATAAAGAAAAACCAAAAAAGAAAACCTGAGATTGTAAAAACGGGTTCGGAAGCTAAGTTACGAGTTGGGAAAGTGCTGGGCACCCAACTCGCCCTTTCGGTCTCAAAAATAGTTTTTGGCTAAAGTATGCTTTTTGTTATATTAATTTAGAAAATAAATAAAGCATTAAAAGACAAGAAATAAAAACAAATACATTCGTGGCTATATTATTTACGGACTTGCAGCCGTCTCTTTACAAATAGTTACAAATATACTTAAAAATATTTGGCCATAATAATGGCTCTTTTTAGTGCTATTTTCTAAATAAATATTGGCAGCACAACTGCTTATATTTTTACATTGGGACGGATGAAAAGTAGCATTTTTTACAAATAATCTTTAAAACTTACCTACTAGCGGACTAGGGTGTGCTCGCTTTGTCATTCAGGGAGAGGGAGTCTTTTTTTTTTATGAAGTGGTGCGAGGATTCGGGCAGAATGACTGCTTCCAAAAGTTGTTTTTAGGCCTCGGGATCTAAGCAAAGAAACTACTTAGGATTGATTGATTGATTGCTTGGGGGAGGCGGAAATCGGGCAGAATAACGGCTTATTTCTGGCTGATTTGGCCTTTTAACTCGGGCAGAGCAACTGCTCTTTCCGAGATTTTTGGACCGGGGGGATAGGGTGAAAACCTAGCTGGGGGGCTAAGCCTCACTTTGACCAGTTAGTTTTGAGTTTCGAGGAGATTTGGCAGGGTTTCGAGGCTTTATAGGAGGATCACTCACTATCTCACTTCGCTCTTTATTTCTTCAGCGTAACAACGACGTGGAGAGTTTTGGGGAAGAAAAGGTGTGTCTGAAAGTGAACCCCGAAGGCTCTATTTATAGCCTGAAGGAGGAACACGGGAGGGATTTCTTTTTCTCTCTTCAGGCTTCAGCCGATTGTACATAACGCCGAAGGATTTGCACTTTATGAGAACTGTAGCTGTTCTGTAGCAGTTTGGGATATCATGTAGCTCAATCTGGGCGCCACCCATATACAAACTAGGCGCCACCCCCATTTCTTCCATGGGTGGCCCCAGCTTTCCTTCTTTGCTTCCTTTTCTAGCACTTTGGCCCCTTGCATTTCACTGTTTTGCGCATCCTGCTTTGTCTTTTGCATCTTTGAACTCTGTAACTTGACATTTGTTAAGTATTAACAAGTCTTGATATTTCATGTCAATGTTACATACCAGGGGTACGAAATTGGGGTGTCTACAGAGCCCCTCAACGATGGAGTCTACTGGTAACCCACAGCTTACTGAGTAGACGAACATCGTTGATAAGAAATAGACTCTCCAATTTCGTGCAATTAATACGGGGGAGAGATGCAACAGGCAGCAGTTATAATGCAGCAGTTTATAATGCATACCAAACCTCCATATCCTAGATATTTTTAGTCGGTTATAGCAGGTTATCGTAGTTTTTAAGCAGATATGCAAATTAAATGCTCCGATGGTCGAACCTACTAATGTAGGCTGCCTACGTATCCCTTAATAAAAGGAATCAGACCAAACATAGTTCGGCCTCAAGCAAGACGAAAAACCAACTAGGACGTCGTGTCCTTCGGGTCAAAACCCGTCCGAGAACACAACGGAAAAAGATTTTCATGTTTTTCGAAAAACCGTATTTAACCGGTCAAAACCCGTCGTTGCATACGGTAACAAGATTTTTAAGTTTTTCGAAAACCGTATTCAACCGGTCAAAACCCGTCGTTGAATACGTTAAGAGAAATTTTCGAAAACTGTATTCAACCGGTCAAAATCCGTCCTTGAACACAATAAGAAATTTTTTTAAAATATTTCGAAAACTTTATTCAACCGATCAAACCCCGTCGTTGAATACGATAAGAAAGACTTTTTTCAAAATTTTCGAAAACTGTATTCAACCGGTCAAAACCCGCCGTTGAATGCGACAAAAAGATTTTCTTTTTCCCTCCTCTTTTTTCTTTTTTTCAAAAATCGTATAATGATAAGGAAAGGATTTGTTTTTTAAACCATATTCAACCGGTCAAAAGATGTCGTTGTATACGATAAGAAAAATATTTTCAATTCAATTTTTTTTTCAGAGATCATACCCAACCGGTCAATACCTTTCGTTGAATATGATAAGAAAAAGATTTTCAATCCAAATATATTTCAAAGATCGTATCCAACCGGTCAAAACCTGTCGTTGAATATGATAAGAAAAAGATTTTCTTTTTATTTTTGAAGGTAGAATAGGAATACCTTACCTTTCTTACCTTTTCATGCTTCGGCTTCTGCTGCTGATTCAGCTGATTTTGCTATTTCTGCAACTCTTGCTTCTTTTGACTCATGCTGGGGGCTTTTCTTTTTCTTTTTGTTGCATTTTCTTTTCTTTTAAATGCATTTTTTTCTTTTCTTTTCTTTTCCTTTTTTTTTCGCTTGCACTTTGCATTTTTATTTTCTTTTTGCATGCTTGCCATTTTTTTATTAGATATATATATATATATATATATATATATATATAATTTTTTGCATGCTTACTTTTTATTTTCTTTTCTTTCTTCCTCTCTTTTTTTTTCGCACTTTCTTTTTCATGCAAGCTTTATTTTTACAAAATCCTTACCTTTGCCACCGGTTTTCCTGGCCTTTCTGCTTATACTGACCGGCTGGGGATATGACTTTTCCCTTATTTTTGGATGGATGGCCGCCGAATATGGTTAACAAAATGACTTTTGTTAATTTTCCGTTAAGTCTTAGAGCCAATTTGCAATTTTGGAAATTCGAGGATTTTAAGTGTTGAACTTGATTTGCTTGGAGGGGGAAAAGTGAAAATTTCACCTTTCCTTCTTCATTTACGGGAATGAAGGAGCAGAAGCCTTCATTTCTATTTCTTTGCTCAGCTTGCTTTCCTCCATTGCCGACTTAGGAAGGATTTTTTTTTTCATTTTTTTTCATTTCTTCTTCTTTTCTCAATTTTCTTCCGCCAAATTACTTGTTTTTCCGCATAGATGGTTTCTTCTTCGAGATCTAGGAAGGGAAAGGCGCCAATGCACCCAGATTCAGGTGAAGACAAGAGGGAACTTCTTCCTTTAAACCAGAATCACGTCGAATACTTCTATTCGACGGGTGACTGGGGCAATTTGGTCCACGATTGACATACACATGTCTCGAATCTTCAGAATCCCGATGTAAATATATTCTTTCGCCAATCTATTTGGTTGATTTCTTCATATCTGCTTAATTCCGGTACTACTGTGACAGCCCAACCCGAACCCCAATGCGGGATCCCGAATCGTGCCGTCCAAATAGACAAGATACACAAGCATGCACAAGTAGGATTATAAAATTCATGTGGCGCAACATCGCATACGAATAACAACTCGGCTACACTTGGCCGGAAAAACAACTAAATATAAACAAGTCTTCGGCGACATTACAGCCGGAACCCAACAACTACTCCTACAATATTAACACATGCTTATAAAACCTCAACGGCCACAACATGCCGGAGACAACAACAACAACAATAATAATTAAACGAGCTTTAGCGGAAGAAACTGTAGTGAACCATTAACCTATAAACAGGCTCGACATATAAGTCGGCATACAAAAGATTACAAGTGTCAAATCATTAAGTTGCTACAACAACAAAAACCCCAAGCCAAGTCTATATGACTTGCTTCCCAACGTCCTTTCCAAAATAAAAGTCTAATCAACAAAGTTCAAAAGAGCAACCTTGCTCACAAACGACCAAGCGTGAATAAAGCGAGTCTATCTCGGACCGTCTCCTCGGCTCGGATCTAAGGAAACAAAACAAACAAATAGGGTAAGTCGGAAGACTTAGTAAGTTACTACAATGCATGTTCATGTTATAGCATGACATTTATCACAATTATGGCACATGATCATCATATAGCACTTAGCACATTATTCACGTAAGTGCGGGAAAATAAATCATACAAGTAGGATATGATATAGTCACGGCCGCTTCGTAGCTCCTGCAATAAACTTTATTATACTTTATCGTGTAACATCGATGCTTTGTGATTGCATCGACTTTCATCAAGAACCACTCGATTTAGCTAGCAAGCCAATGCGGCACTTATTGATACGGCAAAGGGGCTACTTCCCCATTGCGGCCAACAATGGAGGTGTGTGTGAGGTCCCAGGTGCGGCGATCCATAGCGAGCACGAATCCCATAATTCGTGAAGGCGATGCATCGTCCCACCCTGACTTAGATAAACAAACCAAATAATGCCAGCTGGACTCAATGTGATGCACAAGTAGGTATTTACTTGACTTAAACCAATTAAGGACCGAATTCGACAAGAGCGAACTCGATCAACCAAGTAGGGTATTAATCTCTACCATAAAACATGTCAAGGCAATTAATTGCTCAAAACCAATCTTTCATAACAACTTGTTGTAAACAACTAAACCAAGCTCATATTTGAGTAAACCAAATCAAACGGTGTTCAAACTTCGTAGGGATTGAAACTAGAGTTCAACATGTTCAATTATTCCCTAGAGTCGACTCCGTTGAGTCTTTTCTCTAAATTCTCAATTTTGGAGAAATTGAAGCTATGTGCTTCATAACCCAACCTAGGTCATTTCTAGGTTCAACAAGGTTGTAAATTCACCAAGGCATAGCAATGTGATTCATGTTCAACATAGAGTCCAATATTGTAGATAGAACACATACAACATACAACATATCATGTAAGCTCAATTTAGGGCATTCACACATTGCACTTATTCAAGCAACATATACAATACATGTTTCTAACATGATCAAAACCTTAAATAGACAAGATGAAAGAGTTTTATAAACTTTCCTAGGCAAGAAATCATCCTATACATGCTCCTAGCAAGTTCATATTTTCAAAATACAAGAATATAGCATAGGAGGCATATATGTGTCCTCATTGACCTCAATCACCATAGGCTTTGTTTCCTTAGGGTCAATGAGAACTAAAGAGAAGAAGAAGAAGAGTAACTTACTAGTTCTACACCAAAGAAAGCAAATGAGAAGTTTGATCGGATGGAAATGCTCTACTCTTTGAGCTCTACACTTTTGATGAAGGTGTCTTGAGCAAATGGAGAATGGATGAGGGAAGACCAAGGGAAAATCTTCAAGAAGCCATGGGAGAACTCTCAAGAACTCTCTCTCACGTTTTTGGAAATGCTCTCAGCAAATGAGAAGTCAAATGGCTGAATTGTGGCTTAAAAGAGGTTAAATGTTGAGTGGGACATGTGTCAAGCCAATGTGGTCTCTTTTCTAATCTGATTTGGTGGCTTAATGACTCACTAATGCACTCTTAATCCACTCTAAAAACAAGTTAGATATGTTAGGACACAAGTGAGGAGGGTTAGGGAGGTTTAAGAAAGGTTTAGATAGGGGGTTTAGGTGTATAAGTCGTTCAATATCAAAACAGGGGAAAAAATCCCGTAATGTGTACTGATGTTGAGGCGGGCGCCTCAACTTCCTCCGAGCGGCGCCTCAAGCCGAGGCCTTCTCCGATTACTCGCTCATTTTGTAATTGCTCCCGATGCCTTGAGGCGGGCGCCTCACAAGATTCAGCGGGCGCTGGGCCGAACCTTCAAAACTTGGTCTAAACTTGTCGAAATGGTCCCAAACTTATGGGCAACCATTCTAAGGTCTAACCCAACTCAAAACAAGTCGGAAACGCACCCGAACAACAACCGGAACAAGGTAGAACAAGGCTCAAATCACGCGACGAATGGTTAACGAATCAAACTACAATCAAACACCAATCAAACTAGGATAACTTGGACATGAAAGAGGTTTGTTTCAACATGGTTAAGACCTGAATACAAAGCCAAGAACTCAACGAACACTTCGCACGACGAAATAGAGGCAATACGAGCAACGAAGGGAAAATCGCTAAAACCAAAACAAGGCAATCGAACCGGCGATTCAACAAACAAGCGTACATGATTCTAAACATGTTAAGAACTTCATGAATGACTTATGAATGGTTCTAAAACATTTATAAACTAAGTAAACATACTCACAATCAACAAGAAAGCATGAAGACAAGCATACAATGCACATGCAAGAATACGGGTGTTACACTCTCCCTCCTTTAGGAATTTAGTCCCTAAATTCTTACCAAGTTCATCAAACAAATGTGGATGCTTCACTCGCATCTCACGCACTGTTTCCCAAGTCGCTTCTTCAATGTTGTGGTTTCTCCAAAGAACTTTAACTAAGGGAATTCTTTTGGTTCGTAGCACTTGCTCCTTGGTGTCCAATATCTTCACGGGCTTTTCCACGTAAGACATATCCGGCTCAAACGTTATCTCCTCATATTCAAGTACATGGGAATCATCTTTCAAATACTTTCGCAACATAGAAACATGGAAGACATTATGAGTCTCCGAAAGTGAAGGCGGCAATGCAATTCGATCACGTAAGGACCCAACTCTCTCAAGAACCCGAATGGGCCAATGTACCTCGGTGTAAGCTTCCCTTTCTTGCCGAATCTCTTCGTACCTCTCCTCGGTGTCACCTTCAAGAACACGTAGTCTCCCACTTGGAACTCAAGATCCGTCTCCGATTGTCCGCGTAACTCTTTTGTCGACTTTGAGCGGTGCGCAATCGATCTCTAATCAACTTCACGCTCTCAACCATTGCTACACTAACTCGGAACCCCAAAGTTTCGCCTCTCCAACTTCGTCCCAACAAATTGGCGATCTACACTTACGCCCATACAAATGCTTCATACGGCGCCATCTTGATACTCGTTGATAAGCTGTTATTATACGCAAATCCCTTCGGCTAAAGGTAAATGAGAATCCTTCCCTTGAAATCCACGGCACAAGCTCGCGGCATATCTTCCAAAATCTGAATCAATCGCTCGGATCGACCATCCGTTTGCGGATGAAAAGATGTACTGAAGTCTAATCTGGTCCCCAAAGCTTCCTGCAACGACTTCCAAAATCTAGATGTGAACCTCGGATCTCTATCAGACACAATACTCACAGTGCGCCATGAAGTCTCACAATCTCACGATATACATAAGGCGCCAAGCGAGTCAATGAATAAGTGATAGCTATCGAATAAAGTGTGCGAGGACTTAGTCAATCATCGTCAATTATAACCCAATGCATTAAATCCTCTCGCGCGCGTCTTGCAGTAACCTTGTCACAAAATCCATAGTAATGAACTCCCATTTCCATTCGGGGAATCTCAGTGGTTGTAGAAATCCCTTGCAGTCTCGATGTTCGGCCTTAACTCCCTGTGACAAGTCAAACACTTTGACACATACTCCGCATAATTTCCCTCTTCATGCCCTCTTCCACCAAAATTGTCTTTTCAAGTCTAAGTACATCTTCGTGCTCCCCGGGTGAATGGTATACTTCGTTTTGTGAGCCTCATCAAGAACCAACCTCTTCAATTCATCATTAGCAGGGACACAAATTCTACCTCGAAATGTAAAGTACCCTCACTATTAATCACAAATCGGGCGATACATTTCTCCCAACCCATCATAATTTTCTTCAACTCAGGATCATTCCTTTGCTTCTCTAATTTTCCCAAATAAAAGCGAGCTCGAACATTTCGCGAAAAATCACACCTCTATCATAAACACTAGGACCCCGATCTCGCAAATCTTCCAACATCTTCCATTCTCTAACCATCATACATGACATGTGAACTTTCCTACTCAAGGCATCCGCTACTACATTTGCCTTCCCAGGATGATATAGAATAGTGCAATCATGATCCTTTAATTTTTCCATCCATCTTCTTTGCCTCATGTTTAACTCTTTTTGAGAGAATAAATACTTCAAACTTTTGTGGTCGGTAAAGATCTCAAACTTAGACCCATACAAGTAGTGTTTCCACTTATGCAACGCGAAAATAATCGCAGCCAACTCCAAATCGTGTGTCGGGTAATTCTCGTTCATGAATAGACAACTTCCTCGGCGCATGGCGATAACTCTTCCATTTTGCATCAGCACATCCCAAACCTTCCTTAGAAGCATCGCTATAAATCACAAAATTATCTCCCCACTAGGCAAAGCCAAAATAGGTGCCGTCGTCAACCGACTTCTTAAGCTCTTGGAAACTAGCTTCATTTCTCGCTCCAAACAAATGGCACATTCTTTTGTGTCAATCTAGTCATAGGAGTCACAATCGAGAAAAATCCCTCAAAATCTCTCGGTAATAACCCGCTAAACCCAAGAAACTCGAACCTCGATGGCGAACTAGGCCTCTTCCAATTCATCACCGCTTCAACCTTAGAAGGATCAGCGGCTATCCGTGCGCTAGAAACGATATGCCCAAAAATGATACTTCCTCGGCCAAAAGCACATTTACTAAACTTCACGTAAAATTTGTTTCTCTCGAAGAATAGACAACACAACCCTCAAGTGTTTCTCATGCTCCTCCCAGAGATTTCGAATACACTAAGATGTCATCAATAAAGACTACCACGAAACAATCAAGATAAGCTGTGAAAGACACGGTTCATCAAGTCCATAAACACCCTGGTGCATTCGTCAACAAACGGCATCACTACAAATTCAAAATGCCCATATCTAGTGCGAAAAGGCGTCTTGAATGTCTTCCTCTCTAACCTTCAATTGGTAGTAACCCGTCTCAAATCAAGCTTAGAGTAGACAATAGACCCTTGCAATTGGTCAAAGAGGTCATCAATGTGGGGTAGAGGATACTTATTCTTAATGGTAACCTTATTCAATTCGATAGTCTATGCATAGCAAACTCCATCTTTCTTCCTCACAAATAAGACCGCCAGAGTGCGCCCATGCGACACACTCGGTTTAACAAAACCAATCTCTAGGAGTTCACAGCAACGCGAGTTTTTCAACTCCCTAAGCTCATGAGCGCCATCCTATCACAGTGCCTTAGAAATCGGTGAAGTCCCGGTCCCAAATAAGCTCAATACTGAGGAATTCTAGTTCTCTATCGGGTGGCATAGCATGGTCGGTAGAAAACACATCGGAAACTCATACTACCTGGAACCTCTTCTAAATTAGGCGAAGACTTCTTCTTATCAACAACGCATGCAAGATAACCCGTACACCCTTGAGACGGTAATTTTCTAGCCCTTAGAGCGAAATAAAATGCAAGTCACTGATGCATGATCACCCACAAAAGTAAACTCAGCACACGGCATATAAAAAGTAACCCGCTTCTATGGCTAACTATAGCATGATAAGCACATAACCACCATGCCAAAAATCACATCAAAATCACGATAGGTAGAACTACCAAGTCCGCATGCAAAGTGTCACCCACCAATACATCACAAGATTTAAACACTTCGGATGCGAGCATATATTCCCCGAGCGGGTAGAAACTTCAAGCAAATATGGCAAAGCAAGGCAGACAATACATAGATTCTCAATAAAGTGCGAAGCAACATAAGAATGCGATCTATGAGAACTCGAGCCTTATGATCGAATATAGAAAGAGTACCTCCTATCACGGCCCTAGACCCCCTGAACCTCGCTACCGATCAAGCGCAAACACACGGCCTTGCACCTTTGGTTTACTATCCCCATCTCTCTTAGCCCCAGATTGTTTGACGTGCTACTGTATTGATTGGCCTTATATATTTGGACAATCTTTCTTCATGTGAGTTCTATCACCACAAGAATAACATTTCCAGCAAAGACTTATCAACCCATGTGCCTGCATCTCCATAACGAACAAATCATAGTCTCATTTCGCGATCCTTGCTGCCCTCAGAAGTAGTATTGTTACCTTGCTTCCCCGCATCGGCCTACCAGCCTCCACCTCCTCCTATCACTATATTCCTTTGATATCCTTCTATTACCCGAATTGTTTCCCCGATTATTGGTCCGAGTAGTCCTGTCAGGCACTA
>JABEVN020004020.1:0-15911 GCA_013146195.2 Codonopsis lanceolata | reverse complement strand
CTACTTTAAAAGTGTTTTGAGACTTGGATGGTTTAGCCAAGTGTTTGAGGACTTTAAGGGTTGAATTATAGGCCGTCGAAGCTTTAAGGGTTGCGGTTGCATGCGGGAAGGACCGAACGGATCGAGGATTGCAGAAATTGTCACCAAGGGTTGGGGACCAAAGCGGTCGCTTCCTACAAGCCGATGCGACCGCATGGTGCCGTGGACAGCCTTGTCCCTGTTTTGTGATTTGAAGTGTATTTCCTATTCTACCCTCCTTAAACCTCTTCCAAACCCTCCCTAACACCCATACTAAGTCCTAAGAGTGTCTTAAAATGTTTGGGGAGTTATTTAGAGTTTGATTAAGGGTTAATTACACCTAAACATCACTAATTGTACCCATGGAAATCTCATTTGTGCCCTTACTAGTTGGGAGGTATAAATAGCCTAATCCCCTTTGAGACTTCAGAAATCTCTCATTTCTTCCTCCTTTCTTTCATACGTATAGGGTAAGAGAGTTAGAAACCATGGAGGCTTTGAGCCCTAGCCTCCTTCTTCCTCAAATCTAAGGAGATCCAACCGTTGGATGACCTCCAAACTTGAGATTCTTGGAGCCCTCGTCAAATGGAACAACTTCACCGATTGGATCGTGATTCTTTTGAGTTTTCATCTAAGTCAAGTAAGCTACTAGACCCTCTCTTCTCTTGATTTTGTGCTCATTGACCCTAAGGAAAACAAAGATGATTGCTATTTGAGGTCAATGAGTACACAAGCATGTTGTGTGTGGTTTTATTTTGATTTTTGAACTTTTGTTGGGTGAACTTGCTAGAAGCATAAATAGGTTGATTTATGTGTTTAATGAAGTATGATATTAAGCTTCATGTTGTGAGTTTGGACTTGAGATTAATGGGTATAAAATTTCCTAGAAACCTAGGGTTTGGTATGTTGAAAATGTAGTAAATGGGTTCTTAATTATATGAATGATTTTGGGGGATTTTAATGGATAGTATGAATTGTTAGAATCATATGGATATATGTTTGGGATATTGGAAGGATATTTGTTGAATCTCAAGTTCTAGTTGTGATCATGAAAGAGAAATTTTTACAATGGGCTATATGTTGAAATGCATCGTTTGACTTTTGGGAATAAAGTTGACCTTCATATTTATGAGAATATATTGCTATCTAATTCATGAATATATGTTGAAATGCTTCGTTTGACTTTTGGGAATAAAGTTGACCTTCATATTTATGAGAATATGGTGCTATCTAATTCATGATTATATGTTGAAATGCTTCGTTTGACTTTTGGGAATAAAGTTGACTTTCATGAAAATAAGAGTATGTTAATATCTAATTCATGAATTTTTGGTTGTGAGCATGTAAAATGAATTATCTTTATGGTTCACATGAATAAAATGTAAGGTTTGGCCTCATTGGATTTAGTTGACTTTTATACAAGAAGAGTGAGTTGGTCAACTGTAATTCATGAATTGTTGGTTATGAACATACTAGATGAAATTGCATCTTGTTTAGATTAATGGTTATTTTGGATGAAAGCATGCTTGAATAAATGCTATATTGGGTTGCATGCTAGAAATGTAATGGTTGACTTTAAATGTTAAGCGTTGACCTATGATCTATGTTTTGGGGTTTTGTTGGGAAAGAATGGATTGTTGGGTTGCACAATATTGCTAACCTTAAGAACTTAGCCATGAATAATAGCTAATGAATAATAGGAGGGCTATGATGCAAATAGCTTCTATGCCTCCAAATTTGAAAATAGTAGAAATGACTCAACGGATTTGATTATGGATTCATATGAACATAGAGAACTACATATTGAAATCCTACGGAATTTGGGGTAGTTTTGATGGAGGTCAAGCCTCCGAGCGTTTTCAAGTGTATGAAGAACACTTGGGTATTAGAGACTTGATGTTATCGCTCTAAGATGTTTATGTGTTAGTTAGCATAGAAATGCTTAACTATGTGATTTTTAAATAAATATCTACTTGATTGGATTAGTACGGTGTGTTGTACTTTTCCTTTATTTGAGCATGCGAGTATATATTACTTGTGCTTGAGTTTGAGTCCAGCTGGCGGTTTTGGTTTGAGTTTTTGGTGGGACGATACATTGTCTTCACGAATTGTGGGATTCGTGATCGCAATGGATCGTCGGCTTCAGACACACCCCTCCACCGATGGCCACGGTGGGGGAAGTAGCTCATCTTAGTTAGAGTAATACACATGAATTTGATAGCTATGGAACCCGAGAGGAGATCGTTCTGGGTGAGGGGGCACCGATACCGAAAGGGTTATCGAGGGCACGTTTGTTTCCGCAGGAGTTGCACGCGGGAAACAGGAAAAAGAGAATCATCTTCTCTCGGTTATGTGGTTTATTTTATGAGCACATATGAATTGTTGTGCTACATGGTTAATGAGATGATTTTTATGAGATGATGATTTCTTGATAAGATGTTATAGTAAAAATATAACATGCTAGTGAAATGATGATTTTTAAGATTTATGTTATACTAAAATTATAACATGCTATTTATGATTTGAATGGAAGCGATAGTCTCTCATTCATGAATTTTTATATGAGTTGTAATAAATTAAGAATTATGAAACTCATGGTGCAATTGGTTTATATGGTTTGATGGGAGTTTAAATGTAGAAATAAAAACTACATATTATGAATTTATAATCATAATCTATTGATATGATTTATTCCATGATAATTTATGAAGAATTATATTCCATGTGACTATGGTTGGATTTGGATTGTATGGGAAATTATACCATGAAATGTTACATCATGAGTATGACATAAGATGTACATGTTTTATTTGAGCATTATGCCATGCCATGACATTGCATCTTTAGTAGCTTACTAAGTCATTATGACTTACTCGTTTGCTTTGTTTTCCTTAGATTCGAGCCGAGCTAGTACTCGAAGGAACCGCCGAGCCTACGATAGAAGTGTAATTTTTATAAAGGTTGCTACTTTAATTTATTTTTGTAGCCTTAGCTATTTGGAAAGGACGTTTGGGAAGTGAAGTTATATAGACTTCACTTTGGGTAGTAAGATTTTGTTATCGATTTGATTCTTGTAATTGTAAATTACTAATAAGTGGTTTTTGTGAGCCGACAAATGTTAGTCGAGCCAAGTTGTTTAAATACATATTTATTTTATCTCAAGTTATTTATATTGTTGGTTATGTTGTACTCCGGCATGTTTAGCCGTTGAGTGTGTAGACTAGAGTCTTAGACTTAGTGTAATGTTGGGTTCCGGCTGTAACGTCGTCGATGGCTTGGTTTATTTGTGATATATATTTGTATTTCATGACAGGGAGTTTTGTTCTACGTGCCCAATGTTGCGGCACGTGCGTCGAATTTTTGGACCAAGAGATTTATGATCTCTTTGGTTGTATTTGGTTTGAGCTTGTTAGCTCGGGCGCCACTAGGATATTTTGTTAGCTTCCGCATGTGTTTTATGTTATTGGCGTATCGCCGTTATGGCCTTGCCCATTATTTGATATTTGCTTGTTGTCTTGCGTGTTTTGACGGCACGACCTTGGGATCTCGTATTGGGATCCGGGTCGGGTCGTCACATGATTACCGGAATGGAGTTGTCAAACCCATAGAGACGATCCCTTCTCCCGGTATTACCCCTAACCTTCTTAACTGCATCCCTCCAAAGAGATCCAAAAAATTTTGAGGCATGATCAAGTTGGGTTGTAGCTTCTTCTTCAGCCATAGGATCACTCTCCAGCTCAGTCAATGCAACTTTTGAGTTATACTCATTCTGAACACAATAAAATAAATAAAACATTAACTGCCTAAACGAAAAATAAACAAATAAACAAATAAATCAATGTATCATTACTATTATCTAGAAATCGAGGACGTCATCAAAGTAGGGTATAGTTTAATCGATAAGCTATCAAGTTTGAATATACTTACTAATGTTTCCTTTGCCTTTTCATCCACCCATCCGGTCTCCAAGAATTTAGGCTCAAGATTAGGAGAATGTCTTCTTGTGAGTGTATTGAAGACATCAGCATCACCCACAATGACTCCTCCGAGGTGGGCCGCATCAACCTACTGAGAATATGCAACATGTGCTTGACATTTAAAGTGATAAACATAAAGAAAATGGAGACATTATAAGTAATGACCACAACGTAAACAATCATAGAGGATACATAGACATGGAAACAAAATTACAACATAAAAAACTTATCAACAAATTAGGCTCTTAGTTATGTAAAGAAGAAGTAAGCTTACGAGTCTTTCTAAATGCTAAATCAATTGATTTGATCCCACAGTTTGCATCGCTAACCGAACTTGCCCTTCAATCTATTTTCCTTATTTTTCCTTGATATTTCTTTACATTCAAATGACTCCCACCTTGCAATATGCTTTGCAAATACTTCTTCTTCCATCCAAGTTGGCTTTGTACCCTTAAGCCAATCCTTTTTAGCATCGCTAATAGCATCTGAATACCATGCACTTGCCACTGAATTCCAGGCTTCGCGTATTGCATCGTCGGTATACCCAGGCCATTCATTCCCCTACATATTAAAAATTAAAAAAAGAAATGTGTACAAATTAGAAAACTGAGAACATAACAATTTGCACACGAAAAATTAGAACACTTTTTATATATACCTTGTTATCCTTTGTGAGGCCCCCGGTAGAACCTTGCCTAAAATTAACATTTATAACATATAATGAAAATTATTATTTTCAAGAAAAAGATAAGTAATAAAATGTAAACTTAGGCCATCATGATTACAGTATGAAATAAATTTAAAAACTACCTTAAAGGAATCCCACCATGCTTCTTTAACTTCGTTGTTCACCATTTTAAACTTAGGCCAATACTCCAAACCCAATTTCTTAATTGTTTTACGGAAGAAACGGGATGGCTCGGTACTACCTAAAAAACTGACAAGATAATACATGACAATTTCTTTAAGCGTGAACACGTCTAAAGGCAATAATATGAACACAAATTATTTGTTTATATGTAAGTAATTCTTTTAACATGACAAGTTTTTTCAGTAATACAAGAAAGTATTTACCCTTTCTTGGCCCTATTTAGCCGGATAATGATTCTCCCATCAGAGCTTAACAATTCATCCCTTTTTGGAAGGGGAACCCGCTTAAGAATGCGGGGGAAGCTGGTGGTCACGAAAGGCTGGGGGGCCAAAGTACAAGCCGGAGTTATACACGTTGCCTCAACGGGTGTAGGAGTAGCCTCTGCAGGGGTTGTGCCAATAGTGGTAGGAGAGGTTTCAACGTGGGTGGCTGTGGGATTGGGTGTATGATTTGTACCATGTGAGGTGGAGGATTGAAAATGAGAATTATTTAATGGATTATATGAGGCTGGTGTGGCGGGGGTACGATTAGCACTACGCGATGGGGTATAAGATAGACCCCCTCTACCATAACGTTTACCAGGTGCCATGTCTACAAAAACATATACAAATTAGATTTCGATAAATAACATCAAAACGTTATTGTCATACTCTATAAAAATAATTCCAAAAAAAACCAACAATATTACTCTGGATATTTAATACTAACAAAAGTTTAATCTATCACACATATGTTAGTTTCAACATTTATGAAAAAACCACCATGCTTCTTTAACAAAGCATCTTAATCTTATTCATCCTCATCATTTTCATCTTCATCCTCATCATTTTCATCTTCAGATGAGTGCTCTGGTTCTGATCCTAGATCTGATTCTGATTCTGATTGTACCTCAACCCTATTATCAAATGCATGTGTGTTAGTTTGTGGTTGTGACAATTCGTTGGGGTCAATTTCTTCAATCTCTCCTTCCCGAGCGAGAGTGTGAGCATCGTCCGTAATATCTAATACAATAATAGGCGGAATAGGCATAACATCCTCTTGTAGACACCTATCAAGCAATGAGGACAATGAAATTGAACCAACAGGGCTTTCACTATAATGGATGTCGATGTTTCTCCTCGCTTTAGTTTTCCACACAGCACACCACTCACTCCGATTAGAATTTGGCTTTGTCGTTCGAGGGTAATGTGAGTAGTAAACTTGTTCTGCTTGTTCTGCTAGGATGAAAACATCATGTCCTCGGTGTTTTGAATTGATATCTACATCTACAAGATCATATATAGCATGCTTCTGAACACCGGTTATCGAGTTGCGCCAATCACACTTAAACAAAACCACATTGTTCATGTGACCTGGGTAACCCAATTCAACAACCTCATTCAGCACGCCATAGTATTCTTGACTCCCCTGTAAGGGTAAAATTGGCATGACCTATTTTGGTCTTGTTTCACCTTTCTTGGTCAAAATATGATTTTTGTTAAGTTTGTGTTAATTTAGGAATTAGTATCTTTTATTAGATTTAGTTTTGGTATTTTTTGGTAGCATAATCTTTTTGTAGATTTCGTGTGCACATATTTGGTAACTAAATCTTATCATAAATCCTAGTCAAACCAAGATTCTTGACCACTTTCATATTTGGTAATAAAATCTCATTGAATTGGTAAGTTGTTGATTTTTTCCTTAATAACTAATCCTTTTCCTTGTAGTAGATGGACTGTTTTTGGGTGTGTGTAGGAGACGCATAACTATAAATAAAGGTGCAAGGATTTGTGCTATGTGGAGAGCTCCAGAAAGAGAATAAAGCCATACAGCGTGGTCCAAGTCTTAAGTTCAAAGAAGCTTTTTCTGGGCCCCGAACTGCATTCACCGAAGTCGCCAATGTAGCTACATTGGCAGAATATCGACTCGAAATTGTTTTTTTCTTCCTGTTTTGTTTAAAGGAAGCTGATTTTGTTTCTTCCCACGTTTTGTTTAACTTGTTTATGTGGGGTTTTTGTTCTCCAAGATTCATTATATTGTGAGAATATTTTGTGTGTGATTTCACAAGTATTTTCGTGTAAAACAATTATTCTTTTAGTGAAATCTTTGTGGCCTTGAGGCTAGGTCTACAAGTATTAACTTGTAGATTGTTTTTGGTAAAAACTTGAGTTCAGTTTTTCAGTTTTGTGTTGACCTTTTGTGATTAATTTCGTGCTTTATGATTAAGTCTTCCGCTGTGTTTTGATTTTTCTGTCTATTGTGATTCCATTGTAGCTTTTTCAAGTTACATTGAAACCCGACAGCTGGAGAATCCTAGCTACTCTTGTGTTCTTTCAATTGGTATCGAGGCTTCTCTTGACATCACTAATAGTTGATTTCGTAGTAGCCGTGATGGATTCTGATGAGAATGTCGCTCAGTCCTCCTATTTTGACTAATGCAAATTATTCTATTTGGAAAGTCATGAGTGATCTTCATCAAATCAATTGATGAGAGCGTGGCTTCGCCGCTCTAAATGGTTGACTCCTCCCAAAACTATCGATGATGATGGTGATGTAAAGATCACCAAAGAAGCAGCATTGGTCTAATAATGATAAACATTGCCTCTTTTAATTCTAAAGCCTTGTCCGCTATATACAAAGTCTTGATGCTAACACCTTTAGGTTATAGCCAATTATGAGTCCGCTTAAAGATGTATGGGAGGCTCTTCAAACCTTGTGTGAAGGACCTTCCAGTTGTTCGTGCTTCTAAATTAAGATTGCTTACCACTCAATTTGAAAACACAAGGATGAATGAAGATGAAGATATTATGTCTTTACTATGCTAGATTACTTGATATATCTAACTCGCTTTGCTTTGGGTGATCCTATCACCAATGATCGACTTGTTAAGATGATGTGAACCTTGCCTCGAAAGGTTTAATGTGAAAATTTGTGCTATTGAGGAAGCTCATGACATTGACAAAATTAGTTTTGAAAGACTAGCCGGGTATTCTTCAAAATTTTGATTAAACTCAATGCAAATTAAGAACAAAGGCAAAGGTGCATCATCTTCTACTTCTTCTCGATGATAGTATTGCTTTTCCTTCCGTTGTTAATATCTCTTCCGAATTTCTTGAAGCATAAGGAATTGAAATATTTTGGTGAAGAGTCAATAGATTTTTAACAACAAAGTTTAAAAAATATTTTGAAAGCAAAGGGGCAAAATGTCTCTATCTTCAACCAAAAGCTTTCAAAACCGTGCCTAGCAAATTTCCTCCCAAAGAAAGTTCTTTCAAACCCCGAAAATCTTTTACCAATCCTTTTGCTAAGCATTTACATCTAGAAGTAAAAATATGGATTCATTATGTGTGGCTTGTCAAGGGTTTGGGCATTATGGTAATCAATGTGCTAATACTTTGAGAAAGAAGGGTTTGAATTTTATGCGACTTTGAGTGATAGTGATGATGAAGATCTAGGTGATCTCATCACTCCTCATTGTTGTACACAACTCTCCATCCGATTTTGCAGATTTTTTCAAGCCAATGTGACTCCCAATGTAGCTACATCTAAGTCACATCGAAGATGCGGGGACGAAACAGTGATGATCTTTGCTGCTTTTAACTCTTTAGTCCCGAAGATGGTGGAGATTCGAGTCCGAATTGCCGGAAGGGTACAAAGAATTATACAAGGATTGGGAGAAACGAGCACACCAAGTTACATTGCTTGGTAAGGCAAACGAGCCAGCCGTTGAAAAAGGCCAATGAAGATCGAAAGATTGCATTATAAGGTTGGAAAGTTTGCTAAGCAAAAGGATGTTGAGATTGAAGGGTTGAAGGAGCAGCTCATTCAAGCAAAAGAGACCATTGCCAAATGGAATTCAAGCCAACATAAAATGGATGAGATGCTAAATTCAGGTAGCACATTCAAGGCAAGTATTGGTTTTGTTCCAAAAATGTTTATGAGAGAAGGAGAAGGTACATCCAACCTAAACAAACCGGCTTCAATTTTCATAAACCCCGAAAAGCCAAAATCAAGAAAGAAAACTTTGTTTGTCACTTCGTCATAAGCTCGACATATACAACCTTTTTGTTTTCTCGAAAAAGGCTATATATGAGGATGATGTTAGCGTGCTTTCTTGGCAAAATCGATGCAACATCGTCGGAAATGAAATGCCTAATGCAATGTACCAATGCAAAGAACATTGGAAGTCACATTGGAAGTCTCATTCAAGTCGCATCGTAAATCTCATCCTCGAAAAAATCAAACTAAAGTTTTTAAACAGATGTGGGTTCCTAAGGGTAGTAATGACAAAGGCAAGTCCAAATACTGTGAACCCTTTGATATATGTCCTGGTGCTAAGCGGTTCTATGAAGAATCTCCTCCAAAATATTCAGAACCAACATCTGAAACCATTGAACCTGCACCTGATCAGACAGAACCTGCATATTCTGGAAGTTCAGCCGATGTGATTTAGAATGTGACAGCCAATGTGTTTCCGAATGTAGCTACATCGGCAGTCACATTGGACAGAAACTCCCCAGATGCTGAAACTGAACCTGAATAGACTAAAACTGAACCAAATTTGACTAATTACAGTCATGACATTCCCAGCCGCATACAGAAAAACCATCCAATCTCTCAAGTCATAGGTAATATTCATGATGGCATATACACAAGGAGAAGAGGTAAGGTTGATTCTCACAAATTTGCATGCTTATCAAAATATTTTTGAGAGAAGCTTTAAAACTTTTATGGATGATCCAAATGATCAAAGATTATGGGCTACGCATTGATGTGTTAACCTTGTATTTTGATAACACCTATGCATTTTGCTTATCACAAAATTCCAGTTCATCATTCTCGAACAAAACACATAGATATAAGACACCACTTTATTAAAGACTTGGTTGAATATGTAAATTGTTTGCATTGAACATGTTGGGACTGAAAATCATCTTGCTGATATATTTGCCAAGTGTCTTGTTTTTGAGAGATTTTTCAATCTTTGGAAATCTCTTGTGTTTTGTGTGCCATATGAATTTACACTTAGTTAATTAAAAAAAAAACAAAAAACAAAACAAAAAACAAAATTAGGCATGATTGCATTTTGTCTTTAGAGGGCACTCTAGATCAATTGACTCACATGTATGTGTCTTTTGTTGTTGCTTGGGAATTCATTCAAAATCTATTGTGATTTTTTTGTTATGATTCTCCTCACCATCTCCCTTAAAGGTGTATTGAAATTGAAAAATCTTTAGTCCACAAAGGAAAGAGCTACCTTTTGAAATTTTTGGGATGCTGCAATTTGTCAAAGTACTATGGAGCTTAGGCTGTCATGAGTTGATCTTGAGAAAATTGACTCCCTTTAATTGAAAAAGTGTGAAAACTACCTAACGGAAAAGAGCTACCTATGAACAAGGTTGTAACACCTTTCTTTTGGGACTATGAATCCTCGGATTTCATGAGTTGATCAAATGCAAAATTGCTTCCCTTGGTAAATAGTGTGAAAGGTTCCAAGTGGCATGTTTTTATAGCTTGAAATAAAGTAGAGCTATATTCCTAGGGAAATAAAGTACCTATGGATTTTTGTTGTGAAAAATTTATGATCTTGGGAGAGAAATCTGGTTGAGAAAAAAAAAAGCAAAATTTAAAATAAAATCACAATTTTGGCGAATGCACCTCCCAATGCAGCTACATTAGGAACTACATCCTTTTATATGGTCTTTATCACTTGTGTGTGATTGCATTTTTTATTCTTTTGCCTAGCTTTTAGTCATCATGTTTTTAGGCATAAAATTTTAGGTCATGCGTTGTTGGCAATGATATCAGCTTGGTGAAATTTTGTCCTAAAATAAACTGTGCAAATCAATTTCCAAAAATCTCCGTGTTTAAAAATATTTAGTGGTTGCCTAATTTTTGTGGGAAACTAAGAGCTATTGAATTTGGATATGATGTGCGTAGTTATTGCTAGTGGTGTAATCAAATCATGGTGAACACTTGATTGTGTTTTTCAAAATCTTGGATTTTTGAGAGTTCCTAAAAGGTTGTTTATCCCTCTTCCTTTTCCGGTCAAAGAGGGGGAGAGAGATCAAGTGTTGATGGTGATGATGATGATTTTGCATGCATGTGAGTGCATCATTGGTATGTTCTGATTTGTGCTTAGTAATGGTTTCTGATTTTATACCTTGCACAAATTCAGGGGGAGATGAGATTTTCTAACCTATGAAGGTTAGATTTTCTAACTATTAAGTGATTAAGTCTTCCGCTGTGTTTTGATTTTTCTGTCTATTGTGACTTCCATTGTAGCGTTTTCACAAGCTACATTGGAAACTGCATTAGGCAGTTTGGAGAATCCTAGCTACTCTTGTGTTCTTTCATCCCCCTTAGGCTCACTCCACTATGTGATGTTACCCGAAAATCATTAAATTCTGAAGTGCGGAATGCATATCCATTAACAAAATACCCTTTGTACAAATTCACAGGTCGGTGCGGCCCCATGAGCAAATACCTACATTTGTGCAACTCTTCATCCTCCTGATGTTGTGTTGCCTACATATAAAAGAAAATTGTGGTATTTATGGAAATATGCAGGAGTAAATTTTTGAAATATATTACATGTTTTAAAGAAGGGACTCACGTAATGTCTAAGCCATTCTTGTATTTCAACATCCGTCGTATTTGAGAACTCAACAGGCGAAAGATTTGGACATCTCTTCTCAAGTTCTTCCTCATAGAATCTACATTAACTATGCATGTTAATGAACAATGCATGTGGGTTATTGAAGCACAATTAAGGATCAAATAATTGAATAAGTGATTGATAGCTTACCGAATATAAGGTTGAAGCTCTGGACAATTCATGATGACGCATAACCCAACACGCGGATCTCATCGGTGTAAGAAACCTCGACGCATCGGTCTTTTACCAAGGAATCGACTCGACGGGTGAAAAACTCGATATTTTTTGAAGAACTCGTCACTTGCACCCCTTTCATCATCATTACGAATATCATTGTTTAACCTACTACGCACTCGTGAGCTAAGGTAACGAGAATGCATCGTGGCTACCTCTCGGCAAGCACCGCCTCGTTGATACAACTTTCAATCCGGCCGAGTTATTTTTTACCTTCCTCTTCAAACATTAAGAAACCTAATGGATAAAGGCAATATGTTAAGAATTAAGATAATATTTCAATGTAGTTGAAGTTAAGAAGTAAGTTTGTACCTTTCAAATGGATACATCCACCTATATCTTGAACCGGACGCCTACCCTAGCTTCAGATGCTAAATGGATAGTGAGATGTTCCATGGAGTCAAATAATGCCGAGGGAAGATTTTCTCCAATTTGCAAAGAGTAACAACAATACTTGCCTCTAAATCTTTCGTCTGCTCCACACTCAACGAACTTGCACATATACACCGGAAGAACTCACATAACTCTGTTATTGGATTCCATATGCTATGTGGTATCAGCTCTCGCAATGCAATAGGGAGGAGCCTTGCTAGGAAGACGCGGATGCATGGCTCTTCATGCGGACATCTTACAATGATTCATGTCAACACAAGCACTTAAGTTAGAAGAATAACCATCAGGGAGCTTAAGTTCTGTTACCCACTTCAATAGAGCACATTTTTTCTCCTTAGTAAAGGTATAAACGGCAGATGGTTTGAATAGCTTCCCATGTATTTCCTTTACTTCTAAGGGCCGACGACGATTGTATAACTCTGCAAGGTCAAGTCGTGCTTTCATGTTGTCCTTTGTTTTTCCCTTGACATCCATGATTGTGTTAAAAATGTTATCAAATATGTTTTTCTCGATATGCATCACATCAAGCATGTGTGCACAAGAAGATCTTTCCAATAAGGCAACTCCCGGAACACACTCTTCTTAATCCAATTATGGCTTACTCCAAACTCCTCGCATGTCTGTCGTTGACATATTCTTTCCCAAAGAGATTATCCGGTAGCTTCTCAACATCTGCTAGAACCTCCTCACCGGACAACACGCATGGAGGTTTATCTAAGATTACCTTCCCCTTTATAAAATTAATTTTATCCTTTCTGAATGCATGTCCATCTGGTAAGAATTGTCTGTGGCAATCAAAGAAGGAAGTCTTGCCACCTTTTGTTAGCCTGAAGCCCTTAATTTGACCCATACATATAGGGCAAGCCAATTTTCCATGTGTACTCACTGATAACATTAGTAGCGAGGAAGTCACTCACGATCCACATGAGACCACTTTCATTTTAGAAGTTACGTTTCCGACGAATCATATGTCTGACCATTTTTCCATAAATCATTCAACTCATCTATGAGTGGCTGCAAGTAGACATCTATGTTTTTACCTGGGCTCTTTTCCCCTGGAATAAGTAATGTAAGGAACATAAACTCATCTTTCATGCATAACCAAGGTGGAAGATTTAAAGGAGTAACAATAACCGGGCACATTGAGTATGTCTTGTGTTGGCCCCTAAAAGGGTTAAAACCATCTGCCGATAAACACACTCGTACATTTCGAGGATCGTAGGAAAACTCTGGATGAAGGTTATCAAATTGCTTCCAAGCCTCACCATTTGAAGGGTGAGACATTACACCCGCTTTTCGAACGCAATCCTTATGCCAAGTCATGGCCTTTGCGGTTTCAGGTAAGGTATACAACCTTTGCAACCTCGTTTTAAGTGGAAGGTATTGCAAAACCTTATAAGTAGTACATGGCTTCTTTGAGTTCTTACTTGAACCCCTCTTCCTTTTTGGCTTATATCTCTCTAGACCACATACTTTACACGTAGTCAGATTTTCATCCCCATCTTTATAGAACAACATACAATCATTTCTACATGCATCAATGTATTTTATCTCAAGGCTAAGAGGTTGTAGTGTAAAACCCCGATAATTTTAATAAAATTATTAATTTTTATTTATTTAATATTACGATTGTTTTGGACCTATATAATTAATGTTATAATTATTATGTTAAATTAATACTTTGAACCTATTAAGTAACTAATTAAATTGGGTTGGGCTTGGCCCACTTGTGACTAGAATTAATTACTATTCCCTAATAATACTAATCAATTAAAGATTGGTCTTGGCCCATTCAGTTTTAGGGTTATGAAACCTAATAGGGTTTCTGTATATATAAAGGGTCAAAGGAGGAGAAAACCCTTTATCAGTTAACGGAGTACAAAAAAAAAAAAAAAAAAAAAGGAAGAAACAGCCAAAGAAGAGGCGGCGCTGGAACAGCAGGTTGTGAAGGCGAATTTGAGGTATCACAAACAAGTATGTAAGTCAAATTTGGCATAAGACCATAAAAGATGGATTATACATCTTTTAGCATTTACATGTTTCTTCATTGAATGTGAGATTAGTACGGAGAGTTAGACATTGTGTAAGCATTAACTTGTTTGTACTTAGTAGGATAGAATTTGATTATTTTTTTTTAAAGTAACAAGAAACCATATTAATTGGTGAGGGTAGTACACTGCTCCTATTTTATTTTGTGTGTGTACCGTGTGTGTGTTGGTTTAATTTTATTATTTATTTATTTATTTATTGATTTTCAAAAACCTAAAATAACTACAATTACTAACTATATATATATTTTTTGAAAGACAACATTGTTATTATGTAAATTAGATTTTTGGTGAATGAAATTACAATATTTTAATAGGAGTATTTTATAGTATTAACAAGTTATATTTTATAAAGAAAATCTATATTATATTTTAATATATTTGGTGAGGTACTCGTTGGAAGTTTCATTTTAAGTTAGTATTAAGTGTACGTTTAGGATATGTTAATTGTTGAGGATTATGATTTGGTATGAACGTAAGAAATTAATTAGTAGAATAATATTAGTTAGTGACTTGCTACGTTGTAATTTTAGAATCGGACAAGCGGACTTAGGACGATCAATTGTGTTGCGGGATCATCTACGCTAAGCAATTTCGAGGTAAGGGATTATATTTCTTTTAGGTCTCTGATCTTTTATATATCGTTCGTTAGGTTTCCATTAAATTTCTTGTCTTCGATATTTCTTGAAACGTACGCCGATTTTAAATCGGTATTTGAATTTGAATTCCCTATCGTTTCACGCTTCTTTCGAACTCATGACTTGATTATACATTATTCTCACATAATTATTGAAATCTCAGATACCTTTTATATGAAAGTATGATTTTGGCGATGCCTAATTTTGTAAATTATTTGATTGCTTGAAATTCTACCATGATCACTAAGTTGAATTTATGACACTATGAATTATGAACTATGATTTATGATACTTATGAACGCCACTTGGCCCGTGGCGTGGTTATCCGGATATACCAATGATCTATGATTTATGATCTATGAACTATGAACTATGATTTATGAATTTACTTGTGATCATGGGATTCTGTGAGTAGTCAATTGTCGCTAATTGGTATGTGACGGTTAGTGATAGTTGATTACTCGAGTCACCTTTGAACGTTATTTTCGTTTGACTTGCTCACTTAATTCTACCTTATCGATGTTTAATTTTGAATTTTCATTCGAAAATATATATTTATATATATATATATATATATATATATATATATATATATATTATTTTATTTTTTTATCTTAGATTTATTTATGGTCAACTCCTCCTTAGTAACCGAGGGGTTGTATATGAACTTTATTTAGCATTGTTCACTCACCCCTTCATACTCTTCTTTCTGTAATGAGATTATTAGAGGATTTTGGCTCTAGTAGACCAGATGGCGACTTCCAGAATTTTAGATTTGGTCTTACTTATTGAATCATTTGACAATATTTTAAATCAATTAAATTGGGTTGTTTTGAATTAAGTCAAGGATAAGATCTAATTATTACGAGATTAGAACATTTATGATTTAAGTTATGATTGTTGGTGGACGTGCCCAAATTGTGGGACCTGGTGTCGGTGCCAATTTGGGGCGCAGTGCTGGTATCGAGCTTAGGCCTTAGATCGATGGTCTTAAGATTTAGAAACCGTTAGATTTAGAAATATAATGATAGTCTTAAGATCTTTATTTTGTTCATTGAGAAATGATGGTAGCTTTAAGTTCTACTAATGTTAAAT
>JABEVN020004019.1:0-15912 GCA_013146195.2 Codonopsis lanceolata | reverse complement strand
GAGTTTCATCTTCACGATAAGTATTTAACAACTCTATTGGATTAAACAAACTATTCAATAGAACCGAAACTAAAGGATGTACTTTGTGCTGAGGCACTACCATTGGGAGTTGTTTTCTTTTGGCACTCAAACCTTCGCTTCCTCGGATGTCAGCAGCGATTTTTCTTACACAAAACTCCCCATTTGATCAAGAAAACCCTTTATCCAAATTACTTTTTGCTAAAGCATGCCATCAAGAATTCATCCTAAGCCTAAGGTCTAACTCCCATAAATGGTTATACATGATATATGGAGTTCTTGAAATGAGATTTCAACCTAAAGCTTTGCTTAGAGGAGAAGCATCCTTCAAGTACAAGGATAGCGATTGGATAATCTTGTAAGATAAAGATAGAAAATCATCGACTTCAATCAAAAATTTAAGTGAAATAGTCCATGGAGGGTCTTGAATCAACAAATGAAAGGCGAGAATAATCTCAAGTTACAATCGGGCCTAATTATCAACCGCTTAGAAGCTTTGAAAACAAGTTAAACTAGTCAAACCTTCTAAAATTTTGTTGCCTAATCCTAAAAACAATGATTACAAGGCCTAAAACTAGTGAAAGAATAAAACGTTATGCTATAAAAAACAAAAGCGATAGCCACACAATTTTGATCAAACCTATTTGCTTTCTTTGTGCAATGTAGTGACTTGGTATGCCCATTATACCCATCATGATCTTTTATGGATAAACCTTGGTCCTTGAGGTCAATACATCAAGCGTGATCAAACCCATCCTTTATAGAAAAATGATTGAATATATAAGAGTGACACCATGGTTAAATGCTCTCAAAATTCATCCCACCATAATAGCTATGTTGAATATATCTTGAACTAGCTCATGATCCAAAAAAGAAAAAACGTCACTTTGTTCAAAGGTGTAATGATGGACTAAGATTTAGTTCTACATCTTGAACTCTTCAACTTTCAATGATGCATAGTGAATTGCTCTTCCCAGCGGTGAACATAGAGACACGGAAGATGGGCCAATTGAGAAAAATATAGGGACCAGCATGAGGCATTTACTAAAAAAAACATAATAACCTAGCTGGTAAGCCCAAATCAAATGACTTTCAGGCTTCAGCCCAACATTGGTACTAAGAATCGCTGCGGGGTTGAGGAAAACACAGAGGATTGTGAGTGAAGCTTCGCAATCAAAGGTCACGTCTCCCAGATTGTCTATCGACATCCACTCGTTTAAATGTATAATTTTTAAGTTGTGATTGATGGATTTGTTTCAAGGGGAAATTAATGGGTCGATTCAGACTCCGAATTTGGCCATGTTTAATGAGGTGGAGCTGCTGGGGTTGAACAGGAATTCAAGGAGAGTCATGTTTCTAGAGTGTACAATGTCGTGTTATGCAAAGTTTTTGGAGTGTACGGATGTGTGATATGGTATTCAAATTGATAAACTCTTATCATAGCATTACCTCCTTAGGTGCGTTTTGTCGTTTATTGACTTGACGACATCTTTTCGAGTTACTTTTCTTCAATAGTTTCTTCAAAATTCTATGACCTCTATCTTGTTTTCCTTGCAGCAATATATATATATATAGGAACTCATGTTTCAAATTACCCTCTTGATATCAATGTAGTTTCATGGCTCTCTTGAGTAAACATTTCCCATATCTCTCCAACAATTTATGTGGACCTTACTTGGTATATTCTTTCAAATCTATGATGAACAAGTCTTATTACAGACTCACGTAATGTTAATTTCAGTGCATTTTTATGTCTGAGACAAAATACAATTCCAACAATGTGTCTTATCTAGTAACCAAGACTTGGACAACCACGAAATTCAAGTTTTTAATTCAAAAAATCTTTCAAGAACTGAAGTATATATTCATCAAAGACAATAACATCAAGGCATCAGACATTGGAAGTGTATGAGAGTACCTGAAATACCTCTGTATAAAAATGTCATGCTGACTATGTTACGGAGATTATCATCACAAGTGACTCGATATTAAACTCTATAAAGGTAATTGTTCCATCCTGCAGATAGCTTTTCTGTGATTGGCCCGAGACGGCAAACTACCACTATCATTAATTCCAACTGGCTCGTGAGGCAGAAGATAAAGAAAGAAAAAAAACATGTCAATAGATAATAATGAAAGAAAAACATGTACCATAGAATTTGGTGATGGCCCTTCATCGACAAGGCATAGAAAGAGAGAATACATTATTCTACTGATGATGATAAATTTGATATTGTCATGGGTACAAATTGAGCTAATAAATTTCGTTAATGTCACTTTTGAATTATAACTCTTCTCAGCATGTATTGTTGAGACAAACCTATCAACATTTTATTAACAGTGTAGGAAGCGAATATAGAACTTATCTAGTAGTAAAACCGTAGAGTTCCTTTTGTTGGCCATTCAGACGAAACACCACATTCATAAAGTAGCATCAAATTAACAACCAAAGTTTCATATGTATCCAGACACAAGTTTCATATGTAAACAACTAAGATATAAAATAAGTGTAGAATCAAGATTAATCACATAACTACCATAATTAATCTGGAAATTATAAAATTTCCCAAAACAACACCCTAACTAATTACCCCAAAAAACATGAATCTCAAAGAGAGATTCATGAGAGAAGGAGAGAGACAGAAGGTAATAAAACGAGAGAGAGAGAGTTGCTCACAGAAGGTATTTCGTAACAACCCTAGCAACGAGATCTCTCGAAGATGGAGAGCCTGTCATTTGCGAAAATCAGCTGCTTGTTAAAAACTAGGTCACAATAGTGCAAGCTAGCTAGGTTAGGGCACAAATAAGGGAAGAAGAGATTGCTTACCAAAGGAAATCCCAAGTAGCCGCAACAACAATTGGACGAAGAGGGGCACAAATCAGGGAAGAAGAGAGAGAGACGTGCTTACTAAAGGAAATCCCAAGCAGCCGCCAGTAGCAATTTCGTGAAGAAAGTGAAAGAGAAAACTTGGGTCCTAAAAGTTTCAATAAGAGACGGGGTGGGAGAGAACAACCGCGGGAAATAAAATTTGTGGCGCGCACAAAATTTTTAGCGCCAGGAGTCAAAACATTTAGGACTGTACCAAAATTAAGTATTTGGGAGGGGAAAGTAAAATGGTGTGCCAAATACTTACCGCTAACTTCTCTCATCCAAAACAGGGTATTTGGGACGGTTTTTTGGCCGTCCCAAATAAATGGGGTCACAAATAATAGCTTTTCTTGTAGTGGTATCCCTTTCTTAGGAATTAGACCAAACGTAGTTCGGTTTAAACCGACAAGCAATAACAAGCACTGGGTGGGATATCATGCTTCCAAGGCAAAACCTTCCTCTTAAAAGCACGATGATGGGGCACACGGTAACTCATCGTATCTTGGGGATGGACTCTCTGAAGATTCGATGGTGGGATGGTCTATGTTCCTAGGGATTTAACCCAGTAAACACGATGGTGGAAATCTATGTTCCTAGGGATGGACCTAGTAAACACGATGATGGAACGTCTATGTTCTTAGGGGTGGACCTAGTAAACACGATGTTGGAATGTCTATGTTCCTAAGGGTGGACCTAGTAAACACGATGATGGAACGTCTATGTTCCTAGGGATGGACCTAGTAAACACGATAGTGGAAGTCTATATTCCTAGGGGTGGACCTAGTAAACACGATGATGGAAGTCTATGTTACTAGGGGTGGACCTAGTAAACACGATGATGGAACGACTATGTTCCTAGGGATGGACCTAGTAAACACGATAGTGGAAGTCTATGTTCCTAGGGGTGGACCTAGTAAACACGATGATGGAAGTCTATTTTCCAAGGGGTGGGCCTAGTAAACACGATGGTGGATGATCTATGTCCCTAGGGGTGGACCTAGTAAACACGATGGTGGATGATCTATGTTCCTAGGGGTGGACCTAGTAAATACGATGGTAGATGATCTATGTTTCTAGGGGTAGACCTAGTAAACACGATGTTGTATGGTCTATGTTCCTAGGGATTTAACCCAGTAAACACGATGGTGGATGATCTATATTCCTAGGGGTGGACCTAGTAAACACGATGTTGGATGGTCTACGTTCCTAGGGATTTTGTTGGAATATACTTCTTGATAATTTATTTATCACCTTTCATATTCTCTATATGTTGATTTGCTTGTTCCCATTACAGTGAGTCATCACTAGTGGCTAAAAGGTGTGCGTACCGGTTAGTGTGGCAACTCGTGTTACATCACATAGGTCTTAGATTAGGTGCAACCTGATCGAGTCCTACCTTCCTACATGATGATCATAATAGACCAGCACTTTATATGCACTAAGCACCAGCAGACATGTGGTAGTGTCAAAAGTCTTCAGTAGACTCGTCACCAGTAGACTTGTCATAAGAAGATCAGAACATTCTGAAGACTCACCACCAGAAGACATGCTACAAGTTGATTGTTCTCACCAGCAGACATCGGCCTTCTCCGAAATGTAAGAGTTGTTCCTCCGTCCGAACATCCTACCTAAGCAGACTAACTCGCACGTGCACGCTTGAGAAAAGACTAAAGTAGTTCAAATCAAGACAAATATGTCCAAGCTTCATAAATCCTGACATAGTTAAAGCTACAAGACTTTCTCTCACTCAAGTGGTCTGATAAAGTCAAAAGAATCCACTTTATTAAACAGACTCACCGATGCATCGGACATCGACATCGCTGAGACTTATCAATACGGTCGACAAACAACAGTTCAAGATCTGAGGGACAAAATCTTTAACGTAGCCAAAGATCTTGTGGACAAAAATTTATATCCGATAGACTTCATCAATTGTATCTCTAAACGGATAGAAACATCAATATTCATCTTTCAATGATCACATTGACTCCTATATAAGAAACCTTCTCTTCCCCAGAGAGAGAGAAGTCGATTAAAAAGACTTCTACAAAAGCTTCAAAGAAATAAAGAGATCTACAACGAGAACATCCTCACCAACGCATCTTAGATCTCGATAGAAGATTGCAGTGAATCTATCCAGACCTTAGTAAAAAACTCTCAGTGGATTGCTAGGAAGAAAAGCTTGGAGGAGAAGAGAGAGAGAGATCAGAAACTTCAAAAGACAGAGATCAACGTCTTGGTCAAGAACCCGCTCTTGATTTGAGTTCTTCACCCTTCTTCGAAGAACTCAGCCTTTTAGCTAAGCTTCAGGACTCCATTCCTTACGCTAAAGGTCAAGCTCTTGGATCGATCTGAAGATTGATTTTAGATTATGCCCAAAGAAGATGAAGAGCTCTCTGTAGATATCGCATTCATATCTTCAGATTTGTATTCCTATACCAATGCTATCGATTGTGCAATAATCACTCATCATGGAAGGCCGAGTGCTCTGCACTCAATCGTTTAGATATTTCTTATCTGAACGACCTTAAAAACTCTCTTCTCATTTTAGTTTCTCGTTCTGGTCTCCTATTGCCTTCTTTTCTTAAGGATTCATCTATGAAAAATTAAGTAAAGATTAAGGCTTGAAAGGACGAGGATAGAAACTTTACATAGAATATGTAGGCTGATGTAATCTGTAATTTATCTTTGAATAAATTCAGACGTTCTTACAAATACTATATCCCTTAGTCTTTATATCTCTATGAGCTTTTAGAAATTGATTTATCTTTAGAAAAGTTATTCTTTAATTGATTTCCTTGAATCTGCATTTGAAAGAAGTATTAAGTGTGTTGTTGTTCTGATCATATATTCGTGTACAGCCACTTAAGACTTCTCTAAATCTAAGCCTCTCTATTTCCGTTGCATAAACTCTTTCTAACAGGCTTTCGATTTAACTGGTAGTTTATCGGCAGAGTTGAAACTTCTGCTTAGAGCAAGTCTGTCGTTATCCTCTACCAGCAGACATGCTCAATACGCTAAAGTGCAGATGCCATTAAATCTACGCTTTAAATGTATCCAGAAGAAAAGTTTTTTAACTGGCATCATAGGCTATTCACCCCCCCCCTTCTAGCCTATTTGAGCATAACATGTGGGCCAACAATTGGTATTAGAGCATGGCTCCTCAAGCTATATGCCAGGACTAACCTCCTGAGAGTTTGATCCTCGAATGCTCATTCCAAATGCATGTCAAAAGAAATTTTGTTTTATCTTTAAAAACATTTTGACAAGGATTTCATTTGAGATGAATTTTTTGAAAAACATACTTATTTTGAAAAATTATTTTGTTTTCAAAAAATTTCATGAGATAGAAAATTACCATGATAAGTGTGGGATAATTATTCATATGACAGATATATATATATATATATATATATATATATATATCAATTGGCACTATGAATTACTATTTCTCAGATGTATAACACTCCGATGGATACATCAATTAAAAGGATGTCTGATTCGAACTCTCTTGACAAAAGGCTAACGATTGTAATCAATCCAACACCTACTCAAGAGAAAATTTTCTTAGTTAAAAATTCTGGAACTTTACTGCAAAAGAATTTTAAAATGATTCCTATTCTCTTGAAAAAGGTTAAGAGTCAAAAACTTGATTTATATCATGAAACATAGATTTTTTTTTTTTTTTTTTTTAAGAAGCAGGGACGGCACCCTGCACAAAATTTATTAAGAAAATCAAAAGATAACAAACATGAGGGGGACAACCAGCCTTACCCTTAGAACGGGGGGACAAAGGAGCCTTACCTCTAGAACTAAACAAATACAATCTCGACAACTATTTTCTAAAACTATATATGCCATGCGAATCAAAAGTTAAAGCCCTTTTAACACTGACTGGTAAAGATAAGTAATCTGAAAAAACTAACTGACTACCATGCTCGGTGCAATGACTAATCTATCTGCCACCGTGTTCTGCTCCCTGTAGACATGCTGTAACTTAAGATCCCCTAACAGTCGGCGACAATCGCGAAGCTGATATACATACTGCCACGGCTCTTGATGCCCTTTGGTTAAGACATTAAAAGCTGTTAAAGAATCGGACTCAATCATCACATCATCAAGCAAGAGAGACCTACAAAGCTGAAGACCCTCTCGAAGCGCCATTATTTCCGCTCTCATATTTGAACCATTGCCATAATCATTGGAAAAAGCATGAATAAAATCCCGTTTGCATTCTAACAACACCCCACGTACACCTCCCGTCTTTGGAAGAACCATCGGTGTTGAGCTTATAACCCATAACGGGGAGGAGACCAACGAACCCAACGACCTTGTTTGGTGAAATACTTACGCTTTCGATGGCGAAGAGATTGCATAACCACACAAGCACCCCGATTGCTTAGAGTCTTAGGGACAAAACCATGAAGAACAATCCGCACACCTTCAAGAACCCTAACTTCTATTTTATTACCCATCATCTGTTGATTATCAAAAATTGCTGCACAGCGAGACTTCCAGATTTCCCAGCAAGTATATGCAAAAATACTAATCATAGTTACCCCCAACTGCGACCTAAGTGAAACTGAGGACAAAACTGAGAAGAGATGATCAATGTTAGAGTATTGCCTTGGCAGACCGAAACAAGCAGCAAATTGAGACCATAATCTGACTGCCACCGTCGACTTAACAAATAGATGTATAATATTCTCCGTTTCATGCAAGTCGCCACAACAACAACACCAAGAAGCTAGAGAAATTTTCCGGGCCTGCACGTTTGCGTCAACTGGTAATGCATTGTGAAACAGTTTCCATAAAAAACAACTAACTCGCAATGGAAGCCATGGTTGCCAAATTAATTGAGCCCAGTATTCTGATGGATTTCGAGCTCGAGAGTCTTTGCCAAAATCACGAGATTTAAATTCACGGACGACGAAAGCTCGCTAGCAAGCTTATCGCACGCGGAATCAATACATGTAATATCTTGAACGGCATCGCTATGTTCGGGAGGAATACGAGGAATGATATCGCCCGGTTGTCCCATAGCCGTAGCAACCGAGAGACTTCTATCAATCGGAAGAGGCCCAATCAACCTAACGCCGCACCAATTATCATCCCAGAAAGAAACATTTCCTTGCCCGATAATCCATCTGCTGGTTTGGCGAACAAGAGGAATTTGAGCACAAATGGCTTTCCACGACAGCGTACTATATCGCGAACCCACTGAACTGTCCAAACCATATTTGCCCATACAAAACCTAGCCCATAAGCCCTCCTTATTTAATACCTTCCATGCAAGTTTAGCATGTAACGCATCCATGACCTGAGCTAAAGATCTAAAGCCCAGCCCCCCTTCATCCAAAGGCCGACACACTCGTTTCCATGCAACCCAATGAGTACGATGAGCACCCTTTGCACTCCATAGGAAATCGGCTATTTTACGTTCTAGCAGAAGGAGAACAGACTTTGGAACCTTCTTCCTGCGGCCATAGCATACAGGAATGCTACACAAAATGGCTTTAATAAGAGTCACCTTACCTCCGAAGGAAAGGAGCTTGTTACGCCAACCTTGAATTCTTCCCATTACTTTTCTTTCTAAACTCTCGAAATAAGCTCTCTTAAAACGGCCCTTAAATAGGGGCATCCCAAGATAAGTTAAAGGCCATACTCTATGACGATAACCAGACCAACCCTCTATCCTCAAAATATGTCTCCTCGAGCACTGCCTTGACGTGAAAAACCCACTCTTACTAGAGTTCACCAACTGCCCTGAAGAATATTCATAATCTTGTAGCACCTTTTTAAGCCCCTTAACTGAACGCTTGGAACCATTACAAAAAAGTAACATGTCATCTGCATAAAAGCAGTGCGTGACCACTATGCCCCCACGGCCGGTAATACGAAAGGTTGAATCATCCCATTCGTGACAGCCCTACTTAAATTGAATGAGAGAACCTCCTGGGCAAGAATAAATAACATAGGAGAGATTCGATCCCCTTGCCTCACCCCGCGACTGGCCTTGAAGAAACCCGACAACGTCCCATTAATTTTAAAGGAATACCAACTGTTCTGAAGCAACTGTCTGATCAACATACAAAAATCCTGCCCAAAACCAAAAGCTTGTAAAGCACGTAAAAGAAACTCCCATTCAAGCCGATCATATGCCTTGGACATGTCAACTTTGAAAACCACATTACCTCCTCGAGATTTGGTGTCCACACGTTGCACCAATTCATGAGCCAGTAAAATGTTCTCTTGGATGCTACGACCTTTAACAAAACCTATCCCTCTGTTATATGATATTTAGTTTCTGGGAACTTGGCCCATATTTCAAAGAATTATTTGAATTCAAAATCTAAGAAATATGAATCAATGATCTCACAAGTTGTTGCAAAGGAATTCTACTCTTTAAGCAACATCTACTACAGACTTACTAGCTCAGATTCCAAAAGGCATCTTCTGAAGAACATCTACACTGATCCAAACATGACTGTCATCAAAGGTACATCCCTTGTCTAAGTGCTTTTTCCTCTAATCTGTTTCATGATCTTTCTCATTGCGCAAAAAGACCAAGGTAGAATAAGAGATTCAAGATCCAATCATTCTTCTCATTCTGTCGGACTCTCTTGAATTACTTGTTCTAGTATCTAGATTTTTCTGGAGCTTTCAAAAGCTCATAAAATGTTGCTAATGATCTTCTTGATTCTCATCCAGGAATACATATTCTCTCAAGATCATCAAAGCAAATTTTATCATCTCTCTAACAGCATAAAATGATATGCTTGACTGACGTACATGACTCCATTCACTTGATTCAGTCAAATCTTCTTCTTTCATGATTATGATATATGTCTGATCTATGCTTATGACTCCCTGCTAATCATGATCATGAATATATCAACACTGCACAGCCTTACGTTTGCATACTCTGTTCATCTCTGTATATACACTGCAAATATAAAGCTTGAGTAATTACTTATCATACTTTGCTCCTTGCTTTTATTCCATTCTTCTAAGTATGATTTACATTACTCATCTGGTTTGACGCTTTTTCATCAAAGTAATGTTTTTATCTTTGATCTATATTAACCGCGTCATCTTCAATCTATCTTCTTTGTCAAACTCTCTTGCTGCTCTGTACTTCATAAGCTCAGTTCTATGTGCTGACTTATAGGAGTTTCCACCTTAGTAGACACTGTGCAAACTACATGGGTATTTTTGCAATTTCTACAAAGGTTGAGGTAAAGCTTTTTGAAATTGACTATTTCTTAAAAGCAAACGACAAATTTCATAGAATCTCAGTAAAAACAAAAATGACTTTGAAAAGGGGGAAACGTATTTCCCAAAACACTTTTCTGAAAAAGGTGTTTTGTCAAATCCCACTGAAAAATTGTTTTATCCTATTGAAAACATTTTTATCTTCTCAAGAAAGCTATTTTGTCTTTTCAACATCTTCCAGTTTTCCAAGAGGAACCTTACCGGATATCTAGAAATTAAAATCATCTCTCACACTTCCCTGTGTACCTTTAATGAGAGTGGTTGAAAGGACTCTTCATTCTTAATGAGTATTTATAGGGACATTCCGTTCTTCTTCTCTATCACTCGCAAACTACCCCAAACACTATGATAGACTCTGATACAAAATCCCTTCCTTCCAATATGTTACTTAGGAGTATTCTTAGCAATAGATCAAGTTTCTTTCTCAAAAACTTGGAATTACCCTTCCTATCTTCCATAAGTTGTTTGGTTAGTTTTGAGGATTCCTCTTGTATGAAAATTTTCCTCAACAAACATTTAGCATGCCTCTCCCAAACTCTAGTGACCATGCTCATGTCAGCCGCTCCATCTTGGTATTGTAGACCTTCTACATGTTCTTTTGCTAACATTCTCTCGAGATCAGCTCACTTCAGCCGAAATGGACTTTCGAAAGGAAGTCTTGCTTGCTGTGAAGGTCACTGGCCTCGAGAGCTAGCGAAGGGAGAAGGAAGAGCAAGCGACATGATCACATATCTACATTTTTTCACAATGTGTGACAACACTTCACCAATTTCAGCCCAAGAATCCATGCACTCGAAGACAAAGCACGTTGATATTCTTATCATTTCCTCAAAGATCATGTGGAGAAAGGTAACATCAGTTTGGAATATGTTCCAATGAACATCAACTGACATTCTCACCAAACCACGGATGCAACTGTGTTTTCTTATTTAAGGAGAAATCTTGATATGATTGATCCTACCGCTTAATTTCTATTATTCAGCTTCTTTCATATCGTTAGGCTTAAATTGCTACTAACCGGTAGACTTTAATTGCCCTCTAAACGCAGACTTAAGCTTTTCGCTTTCACCAAAGTTAGTACTTCAACTATTTAGTCTATTAAAGCGGAAAGGTTTCTAAAAGCGAAAGGGTGTAAAGTCAAAACTTTTAGTACTTTGAAAATATCTTAATTCACGTTTTTCACTAAAAGATTTTATCTTCCTTTAAATAGACTTTGAACCGCCCTTTCCATCACTTTTAAAACCCCTTTTTCTCTAATATTTCTCTCACTACCCAAAACCCACTCCTTCTCTCTAACTGCTCCCTCCATTTCCAAATTATTTGCTTTTTCTTCTCACAATGACAATGGTAAGCATTTCACTACTCTTGGTTTACTATTCATTAATTTTTGTTTAGTATTTCTTTTGAGTTATTTTTTACGAATACAAAAGAACGCTTTTGCGATCTGGTCGGTTTCGCCATTGTTGTTTTTCAAAACCTTAAAACTAACAGCTTTCTCATGTTCGTGGTACTTATTTCTCTTAGAAATCATCCTATATGTTTCTCTGGTTTAAACTATCCAAAGCACTCAAGGGCTTCAAAAAATTTTCATCAAAAATTTCGATTAATTTTCACAAAAATGAAATCCTTGATTGTTTGTTATGTAAAGACAAAATCCCTAATTTCTAAATGTGTTTCTCAAGGTGAAAACATCTACAAAGTCAAAGAGCGATAACAGAAGGAGTTTGACCTGAAGGTCATCCCACCCGGTTTGAACATCAATCTACCAGATACCTCGATTTCCCTCTCCCCACGACATCATTATTGCTCGACCTGAAATGTATGTACCCGGCATGCATAGACCTCAACACTATCTACATTCACAAATTGGGAAGTCAAAGCTTGTGAGGACTTGAATGCTTCGGGATTCTACCGCTATTTTGCCTCAATGACAAGGATTACAAAGATCCTCCTTGCTAAGGAATTCTATCAAAGAATGGTCATCAACCCCAAGACTCCGTCTACAATGTGGATGGATTAGAGGTCTACCCGCCTCCGCCACCGCCAAATCATTTCCAAAATCACCTGCGTACGCTATGGTGGTGAACGATAACCATCATTGAGGCTAACCATGCTTGGGAAGCAATGAGGAATTAATGTCCCAAGGAACCTCAAGGCAAAATGCCGAGGAATCTATTCCTTTGATGTCTGCACAAGCCATTTGCTTGATAAGGGTCTTCTATTCAAAGGGCGGCCGCCGACATGTTCACTACTCAACAAATTAACCTCACCAGTTGTCGCTCTTCCTACGTACTCAACTCAATTACGGCACTATTATATTCAATGAGCGAAACAAGATGTTGAGGTGGGACAACCCCAACCTCAAACGCCTTTTGTCGCTAATCAACGCTCTTCTACGAGACACCGGATCTAATCAACTTTTCCATCAACGAAGATGAACTTATTTTGGTGACCAGGATGTACCGGGACGGCCACGTTCACAACAAGTATGTCGATTATGAGAACGGCAAAGAACGAGGACTTCCCAATTCTCTCTTAAAGGTTGCCAAGCCAACGCCAATGGTCGCCACACGCTTCAACATGGAAGCATATGATGCTGCTAGCAAGAGCCATCAAAAAGCAGCTGAAAAATTCAATGCCCAACTTGCTCAAGACATTCTCCGCATAAAGAAAAGATTTGGCCGATGAGTTCAAGCAATTTAAAAAGAAGATAGCTAAGGCCGGTCGAAAAGCAACAAGCCAAGTGGATAAGGCAAGAGCCGAAGGTCGGGCAGACATGACAGAGCCAATCTCGCCGAGCTACGCCTCATCTCCTCCACCTTCTATCCCCAACCACCAACCTCCACTACCCGAGCCTCCTCCACAACCCAAACGTAAACCCTCTTCCAACCAACCCTCACCTTCACCAAAACCTAAGCTGCAGGAGACTACATAAAGCCGCATCCAGCGCCCACGCCACCCACCGGCCGATGAAGTAGCCGAACCTCCCTGCTCGGTTGCTATGAGGAAAAAAGAAGTTTGGGCAACCAACCCTCTACCACTACCCAACCCATTCCTACTCGAGTCATCTAATCAGGACTCACCTCCTCCCGAGTAGTCTATCCTGAGGAGCCACACACACGTATGAGCCACCAACACCCTCTCCATCTCCTCCCTCCTTTCTCACCCTTTAACTATTTACCCAACCCATCTACCCCTGCTTCACCTTCTCGTAACCCAATTACCCAAAATACACCATCCAAACCAAACCAACCCACTCCCATAAAACTCCTAGACTCTCGCCGCCTCAAAATTCCTATTTTGAACTTTCATCGCAGAAAGGTGATCTATTTCCCCCAACCTCCATCCCAACCTACCTTACTTAAACCAAAATCCCTTTCTACCCCTCGCCTTTCTTTGGTTCTCTACCGGACTTCTACTCCGAATCATCAATTGTCGGCTGAATCTCGATTCTCCACCAAACACCTCCTCCCTCCCCAATCATAACAATTTCCTCCTCAACCCGCACTTTCCCTTCCCCGGTGACTCAACCTCTTCCGGCTCCGCCTCCACCTCTCCAACAGCCATTCCACCCACATCCACCGAAGCCACTACTTCATAGGCATACATTGGCCTCGAACCAAATCCATCTCAACCGCCAATTCTCGAGATTTTATCTCTTGACTTCATAGACCGGGAGAATCGATCAAGATTCCACAACCGCCGAGGTTGCAACTTACGACTGTTGATTCTTATGTTAAATTTATATTCGATCAAGACATTACATTAGTTTTATACTTCTGCTAATCGGGCGCGTGATCGATTAGCGTGGCAACCGTGTATAGAACTTTGCCTTGTATAGTTTTTGTAGGACTTTTTCAGAACACTGAAGACCTCTTCTTTCACCTAAGACTCGCTCAAAGCTTAAGATCGGTAGACCTCGTGTCCACCGATCCGCTTTACGTGTCCTCTCCAAATAGAAGCTAGCCGGATTAATTCAAACTTATTTCCATATATTATTTGAATTAATCCAAGTCATTCTCGACATGTCAAGCCGAAAAGCAACTTTCCGAAAGCAGAAGACTTTTCTTTGCCCCGAATAAAGCGAAAAGCGCATCGTCCCTACTTTCTCGCTTCATCTCTCAGATCCGACACCAAATCGCCCACCTTTTGAAGATCTCGAAATGATTATCTGCTCTAGATATTCTGGGAAGACGAAATCCTTGATCGACAAACCCCATGCATTTAATGCATTTATGAATAGAGTTGTTGAAGTCTTCGCCCTCTCCAACGGATTCTTTTGAAATGCACTCGCTTTAAATACCGCCATTGAAGACCGGAACAAGAGACAACTGCATGTAATCAATCGAACACTTAAAGAATTGCTCAATCTACACAACTCCAAGTCTTTCACCAAGCATTCAATAGATCCTCAACAGATCTAGAAGTCCTCAACAACAAGAAGTCGCTTCAACATTTATTGCTTTATTCTTCTTGTTGTTAACTTCCATTAACTATATTACATCTAATTAAATATCTTGTATTTACGATATTTAATTCCCTAGACCCAAACACAAGTCAATATTTTGTACACGATCCATTAGGGATATTCTTTGTAATTGATCTAAGTGGAAAACATAGTGCACAATTTAAATCCAAGGTTGATCGCTTGGTGGTGGACGAGCACTCATTATAGTGTGAACCATCCCAAAATACTTGTGTTATTTCCTACCGTCTGCCTATTTATTGAACTGCTTAGTTTCATTGTTTATATTATCCATTTCAGAACTTAAGTAACTGAAAAGGTCTACCTGTAGTCCTTATCGGCGGCACTGAACAATTTTCTTGAAGGTCTTCCGCTACTTGATTCTTTTCATAGATTGCAAGTAACTTTCAAGGAACTTACTTAAAAGTTTTAAAGTGTTAATAAGCTATTCAACCCCCCTTCTAGCTTATTATTGTGCTCATTGGGACCCACATTGGTATCGAGCCTTACTCTTCAAAACAAGTTTTTCCAAGATTAAACTCTTGAGAGATACGACATAATGGCACAAACACACTATATGTCGCCTACATGCTAACCACGTCCCAATATTGGACGAAGGTCATTTTGATGTATGGAAGGATAAAGTAATGAGATTCATGAACTCTATTGACAACAGTTATGGAAATGTGTCACCGCAGTCAACATGTACCAATGAAGGCAAATCTTCTAGCCTCCATCGGCTGGAACCCCTGAAGTTCCTAAAGAAGAATCGAATGGACAGAGGACGATAGAAAGTCGGTAGAACTTGACAAAGCAATCAATATAATCACCGACTCTCTAGACACAAGCACCTACCAAACAAGTGATTCGATGTACAATCGCTAAAGAGATGTGGGAAGCTCTTGTAGAATACTTGGAAGGAGACCAAGACACAAGAGACAATGAAAATATACATACATCCAGCCAGCTTTGATTCTTTCAAAAGGATCCTAAGGAAACCTTGAGACAAGCATACGATCGATTCAAAGGAGGTAATAAATAGTTGCTTTTCTCTTGGTAAAACGTATGACAAAAAGGAAATGAACATGAGGTTTCTAGGCTCTCTAGGTAGCTTATGGCATGTGAAGACCACGGCTATGAAAGAATCTAAGAACTTAAACGAGATGACTCTTCGTAGTCTCTACGCAAGTTTAAAGGTTTATGAACTTGAAGTTAATCAAGCTCTAGAGCAAGACAAACGTTTCAAGAATGTGTCTTTGCCAACCATGGTCAAGAAGAAATCATT
>JABEVN020004018.1:0-15907 GCA_013146195.2 Codonopsis lanceolata | reverse complement strand
AAAGTGGGCGCGGCCATGAGGCTTGGGCGCCGCACCGAGGTCTTCTTTATGGTGGCGCCCGGCTTTTGATTTCTGACCCACTTTTTTGATGCTTTATTTTTACATTTCAACATTTTTGTGCATCCTTTCCCTTTTTGCACTTTTAAACCACGTAACTTGACATTTGTTAAGTTTTAGCAGTCTTGATATCACATGCGAGTTACATAATAGGGAGTGCGAAAGTGGGTGTCTCTGATGCGTCTCTTCGATTCATTAGGTATGGTTGTCTTTTAAGCCTGAAAAATGTCTTTTTCAGATTGAAAAAGTCATAAGAATCTTTGTAGCGGTTAAAAACTTCAACAAGTGGTCCGACCGAAGGCAATTTTTCAAATACTTATAATAGGAGTTCGTGGGATCAAGGACATGGCTCGAACCTCATTTGCTAATATAGAATTGCACGTATGGTTTTTATTAGGGATAAATTAGGAATGATCCCATAAAACCGATAAGTTTTCAATCACACGCTACACTACTTTATGTTTTTTTAATTGAAAAAAAAAATAACTTTTTGTGGACAAAATTACTACGATCTTGATCGATGTTTTATTTTATCTATTTCCTTGCAAGTGTACAAGACTATTATAGAATAGACTCGGAAGCAAGGGTCGAACCCTGAGACAAGTGATCACGAGCAGTGCGGTTATAGATAGCAAATTATTAACCTAAGGGGGTTTTATGTTTAATTCTATTCTAATTTACTAGTTATAGATGTTAACTAATTAGACAGTAATAACAGATATGAAGATCTTATGGTGAGTGGAAATCTAGGATTATGGGTTTCACTTATATCTCCTTTATGTTCAATTCATAATAATGTCATTCAATGTCTTGGGTTCGTTCACTAAAAATAGATATGTCTGTTGAACAATTGGTTCGATCTCCCCGCAAAATTCACCCATTCCATATCACCCTAAGCACTAAGGAAGGCTGTAATCTAGGCATCACCTAGATTTATGATCTATCTGTCACCTAGATCATGTAAGAACACTCGGTCCTAACTTATCACTCTCGTGCTTCGATAGGTCCAATTTATTGTGTTGGTGAGCCGATTAATGCGACATATGCACTTGGTCATGCGGTATCCGCACCTCTAAGCCTTTATTATTTGCGATTACATTCATTTGTTCAAAGCGAAATAATAAAGGGATTGATAAACAACACAATCAACAAGCATTGAATAGACATAAATATGAGAATCAAAACATAAATTCGATACAAGTTACCTCCCACCTCCTAGATTAGGGATGATTTAGTTCATCATAGGCGATGAAGCGACACATGAAGATGATGGAAGACATGATTTGATCTTCAATACTTGAAATTACAAAACCTAATTATGTTATACAATCTAAAACTACCTAAAATCTATGTAGAGAGAGCTTCCAGCCGTCCTCCTTATGCTTAGGCTCGGCATCTGACTTCTATATATACTTGGGAGTTGTGATTGAATCGAATGACTGTGTGAAAACCCGAATTTCGCGCATTACCTTGCGTCCGCAAGGTCTGCGTGTGTGCTTCTTGGCTCTTCGATTCTTGGCTTCGAGGGACCGATATCGCCTACCTTGCGGTCGCAGGTGAGGCACGAGGCACCTTGCGTCCGCAAGGTTTCCATTGACAGACTTAATTTTCTTCAATTTTTCTTTCTTTGTAATTTGCACTTAGAACCCTGGAGTTTCGCGTATTTTCACGAACAATCCTGAAACTTACAAAACTCACCAAAAACATATATTAGTACTCAAAAGACTCATGAAATAGCCTAATTCAAGTCACAGAAGCATATAAAATCGACGTATAAAATACATCGATCAGATACCCTTAATGAGCCTGAGCCACGCTACAGGTCACTCAATCAAATGCTTCGTGGTGCATCAATTTTTACACCATGATTTATTAATTTACATTGCATCCATTTTTGCAGCGTGATGCATCAATTTGATTATCTAATCCAATTTTGCATTGCATTGCGTCATTTTATGCACCGTGATTCATCAATTTAAATTATCTAATCCAATTTTAAATTACCTAATTCAATTTTGCACCGTAATACAAAAATTGATGATGCATCGCACTGCAAAAATATAACGAACCAAACCTTCATGTATATTATTTTCAGTACACAATCAACAAATAATTTCAAATTGATACATCTTTTATGCATCTCAAATCCAGATCGACACATCACTATTCACAAATCAGGCATTGTCATTCAAAATTGATGTATTCAGATTAAAAAAAAACGATATCTAACAATGAACAAAAATATATTCAAGCATTTCATCGAACAGTTTACATGCATAAAAATACAATGAATCTGTTTTGAATCATACACACAAACACAATGAATAATAAGAAGAAAACACTGTTGAAACTGAAGATCGATAGGTGAAGAGCAAAGAGAGTGAGAAGTTAGGGTGGTGGATTAATTGAATCCAATATGAAACACACAAGTGTTTGTCACCACCCAACCTCCTGACTCCCTTCATCTCCATCCGTACGAATTTCAGCCGTAATTTCTATTCTAAGGGAATTTTATGAACGATTTTCACGAAAATGGACTATGGCAATTGAAAAAAAAAAACCAGTAAGTTGAAGGATTAAATGTTTAGGAAAAGGTACGACCATCAATTTCTCCTTTTTATTAAGGGGATCCAGTAGAAAGCAACTTATAAGTTATAACTATTGACAGATCTATCTATATATATATATATATATATATATAGAGGTGGCAAATGGGTGGGTTTGGGCAAATGGGCGGCGGGCAAGTAAGTGCCTATTTAATAATATGGGCATATATGGGCGGGCACTAAATGAGCATAAGCGCTCATTTACTCATTAACATGCATTTATCAAATAAATACAAAATTACAAAAAAAATAATTTACTTCTACAAAAAATTATCAAAAATTACAACTAACTAACTAACTAACTAACTAACTATATATATATATATATATATAATTAATTAAACAAGTGATTATTCAATTACAGCATAGAAGCTCAATAATGGAGGATGCAACCATGCAGCAGACGATGAGGTAACGACAATCTTGCCCCTAGTCTTTTTCAGGTAAGGAATCGTGTAGTATGTTGGATAAATTTACCCCCAAAAATTGACACCCTGTATATTTCCAAGTTCCAACCATCATATTATTAGAGAATAATATCTTTATTATTTATTCTTGTTTATTTGTAATTATTAGTTAGTGGTAATTACCTTGTATAGTTCTTTCCTTATTATGTTACCTACCTTGTATATGTTTCTTGTTCCCTACTCCAAGTGTAACCCTAATTGTATTTAACCCTATAAATAAGTAGTTCAATCAATGGAAAGGCGATGTCATTATTCCTAAGCTTTATCAGTTTTTACATGGTATCAGAGCTTTGCTCCTAAATCTTCTTCTTCTTCCTCTAGCCACCGCCCTAACCACGCTCCACCATGGCTAACGGAAATCACTCCCTCACCATTAAAAACCCTCTTGATCCCACTCAAACCTTTGACCTCATCAACATTTCCCACCACAACATCACCAAACTCACTTACACTAACTACATAGCTTCGAAATTCCAAGTTCAAGCCACCCTCATTGGCTATGATCTCTACAAGTTTGTAGACGGATCACACCCATGCCCGCCGGTCCCACGCCTCACCAAGGATGCCCGCCCAATCATCCAAGGACGCCCCACCCCAAACCCTCACTACCAACCATGGATTCGCCAAGACAAACTCCTATTTGGGGCTCTTGTTGGCTTCCTGTTTGCTCCCCTCGCTCCTATGATCCAACAGGCCGCTACTGCTCGTGAAGCATGGGACATCCTGGCCCGCACCTATGCTCGTCCAACTCGCGTCCACATCAAATAGATCAAAGATTACCTCAAGCGAGCAACCAAGGGAACTCAGTTGATTTCCGACTACATGTAGTCTGTCAAAAGTCAGGATGATGAACTCGCGGCTCTGGGCAAACCGCTTGACCACGAGGACCTCATTGAGATCTTCCTCGGTGGGTTGGATGATGACTACCGTCACATAGTGGATATGGTTGAAGGACGCGATACCCTTATATTCTTTGATGAGCTTCATGAAAAACTCATCAACTGCGAGTTGTTCCTAAAACAATCTCAGCTTGCGTCCTTCTCCTATCCAGTCACTGTCAATCCTGCTACTCTGAGGAACAACAACTCGCATGCTCGTTAGGTTTCCTCTCAACCTCGACATCCTTCACATCAGGCTCCGGCACCAGCTCCTCGGCAACAACCTTCATATCTTGGTAAGTGTCAAGGTTGCCGTCAACAAGGTCACACAGTTGCTCGCTGTCCGACCTACCATCTGGTTGCCACCAACACCCAAGCTACCACTTCCTCCTCAGTAAGTGGCTAGACACCTCAGGCCAATCTAGCGACCTCAATGGACACAGGGACTCCGGAATGGCTTCTTGACAGCGATGCTTCTCACCATGTTACCAGTGACCTTGGCAATCTCCACCTTCACACCTCCTACATGGGCACAAATAACATGGTCATTGGTGATGGTACCGGGCTTCCTATCTCCAAAACTGGTTTCTTTTCACTTCATACACCATCACACACTTTTGCCCTGCATAATGTTCTCTTTGTTCCTGATATGAAAAAGAATCTTATTTCCATATCTCAATTTTGTCTCTCTAATAATACTTCTATTGAGTTCTTACCAACTTCTTTTCATGTGAAGGATCTACGGATAGGGAGCATTCTGCTGACCGGGCAATCTAACGATGGTGTGTATGAATGGCTGACCACAACTCCTCATGCTCGCCCATCTGCTTGTGTAGGTTCTAAAGTCTCTCACCATGACTAGCATCATTGGCTTGGCCATCCCTCTGAACTTATCCAACTTCATATTCTATCTAGTTTAATTAGGCGTTGCGTTAGACACTACTCGCATCAAACAAAAACATTGTAATGATTGTTTACTTTATGCAATAAAAGTCACAAAATTCATTTTTCGCAATCTACTTTAGTGTCTTCTTTCCCACTCCAAATTATTTACTCTGATATCTGGACTCTCCCATTCCGTCTACTGATTGTTTTAAATACTATGTCATATTTGTTGATCACTACAATCACTACATATAGCTCTACCCGCTCAGACGAAAGTCTGAGGTCGCCATTATCTTTCCTCGCTTCAAAGCCCTGGTCAAAAATTATTTTAAAAGAACCATTGTCACTCTTTTACTCGGACAATGGTGGCAAGTACATGGGACTTGCCCAGGACAACCGCTTGGTCGCTTACTTGTCCGCTACGTGGCATGGCATCTCTCATCTCACCTCACCTCCTCACACCCTGGAACACAATGGGTTCTCGGAACGTTGTCATCGGCACATTGTTGAGAGTGGTCCTTCTCTCCTCTCTCGCTATCACTTCCGCTGCCATTCTGGTCGTTTGTCTTCCAAACCGCTACCTACCTCATAAATCGTCTACCAACACCCACCCTAGCTCACCTATCTCCCTACCACAAACTTTTTGGATCTCCGCCCAACTACTCCAAACTCCGTGCCTTTGCTACCCTTGACTTGACCCCTTTTCGCCCACAAACTGGCTGCTCGCTCCACCCCATGTGTCTTCCTAGGTTACTCGCTCACTCAGAGTGCATATCTGTGTTACGATTCGAGCACCACTAATCTCTTCGTTTCACGTCATGTGCCTATTTGTGTTAATTTCCCTTTTAAGAAACACTTTTACCACTTTACCCTTACTTTTTCTACCTACTTTTATTATAGCCACATGCTTGAGCGCATTAAAGAAAACCACACATTTCACCAGTATTTATAATACAGTCAATTACTTTTTCTTACACGGTGTACCGGGTCAAAGAAGACTATAATTTGAAAACTGAGGGAGTACTACCAATATGAAAACACCTTGGAATATAAACAAGCTTATAATGATTTGAAAATACAATTGATTGAAATTAAATCTTAACTTCTATTTATTTATCCATCTATATTTACTTCTTCGATAGTAAAGTCTACGCACCAGTCTAACTACTATGCAATCGGTTTGATAAGAAAATTACATCTAGATAACAAGAAAATCACAAAACTTTCTTTACTTGATCATGAAAATATAATTCATATCGAAATAGTACTTAAGGAACCTAATTCTTCATCACAATTGTATAGGCAACTTATGACGTATTTGAAACTAAATTACAGATCTAATGAAATAGACAAAACTAAATGTAAATCATTGATAAATCTATAAAAATATAAAGAAGTATAAATAGTTCATATATTTTTCCATTTCCATCAGACCCGAATTCACTCTAATAAAATATTTCAACACCATCAAAGTCTTATTTTTATTTTTCATTTTACATATTCATAAATCGAGATCGAATTTTTTTTATAATGTTCTATACGTTAAAAATTTGTTGTCTTATAGAAGATAAATGATGATAAACTTAAACAACCGACTTCAGCCAACATATTCTAAAATCTTAAACTTTTACTTTGTGTTTATTAAAATATTAGAAACAAAAAAAAACAAATATTTATAATTTAAACCCGAGCATGTAAGTCAAATAAAAAAATCTTGAACAATAACCAACTATTCAAGTTCCACCAAATCTGAACCAATTTTTTTGAAAGAAAATGTTAGTTCTTCGGTTTTTATGCTCAATCTCCCAAATTCGATCATTTTTCTATTAATAAATAGTTATTTTATTATAATTTTTTTACCAACTAACCAGTAAAAAGCTTTGACATCACATTGTAGAAGCTAAAATCTTGAATATAAGCAATGTTGGAGACAAAGTCTTTATCAAAAGAATGTCATTGTGTCCATCAGATGTAAGATTATCTTTCAAATCCCAAAGAATACTTCCATTGATAATAGCATATGCAATAACAATAAACAAATGTTAACGTCAATCATTGTCGTATGTAAGACACTTCTTGAAGTATGGTTCAACCATAACCATATCACAATTTTTAAGGAAACAAAGCGTTCTGGTATGAAGATATTAATATGAAATAAAGATGGAACACCAACAAAATATATAACACAATAAATGTTGTGTATGATGAATTCAAAATCTATCATATACTGATACAATGATGTATTTCTATTTAAAAAGTTGCAATTCATTCTTATTTTATATTTTGTCTTTATTTTGCTTGAATAAAATTTAATTGAAAAAGATATATGTCCGTGTGTTTAACGCACTAATTTAAAACTAGTTAAGATTAAAGAGGAGGGATGGCTCAAGCAGTCAACCTAACTGGATGACTTTTCAAACACATCTTGTAAATATTATATTTCCTCAGTTTCAGTCAAAAAGTCTACTATATTATTTTGAGATATTTATGTTTTCATAAAGAGTCCACTTTTAAAAATTATGTTTCTATATTTATAATTTTCATAATTTTTCATCATTACCCTCACTTGTGTTGTATGTATATTGGTTGATATTATGTATTTTTGTAATTATAACTAGCTCCAATGATATTAATATATTTTTTAATTCTTAATTTTTTTAAAATACGAACTCTTTGGGTGAAACGGAGTGAGTGTCTCAATCAAAACTGGTTTCGGTCATGTCGATATCACTTAATCAATTTATTTTGATTTGGGTTTACCTTGGAAGGAATGGATCGATAATATTTGGACCAATTTTATATATAATATAATTGTTATCTTTTTTTATATATATAGAAGATCAGTAATGGTTTCCCACTTACCCCCTTGGTGACTCGAACCCACGATTTATTAGATATAGGTGAAGCGTCTTACCACTAAAATATATATATATATATATATATATATATATATATATATATATTGTGATTTTGAATTTTTTTTTTGTGTTTGTTTTTTTTAATTGAACAGACATAAATATGAATCATGTTGCATAAAATGTTGTTTTTGCAATAGTATATTATTGGAAATTCTTTTCAAAATGTATTATCTCTGTCTTCAATTCCTCCTTTATCAGACATCATAAATAGTATGATATTATATTATTTAAAAAAACTAATTTTTTATTATAGTATATATATCTTATTAATAGACTTCTTTTTCCAACTAATGTAACAGGACGGGATATGGGAACAATTATTTATCTATGAATGATGAAGATGGTTCCACTCATATCGTTATTGCCAATTCGAACAAAAAAATTATATATAGATAAATTTTTGTCTCTAATTGGATGTACGGTTTATTTTTGTTTGTAAGATATTCAATTAAATTGGTTTGTATTTAATTGCATACTACTTGGACACGCCTGATTCATCATTATGTTTATAAATAAAAGTCAGGATCAGTCATTGTCCAATATAAGACTTTTTTTGAAAAAACATGTTTTAGTCATAACTTTGTTGTTTTGTCTAGAATTACTAATCCTAAGGGCTTTCGAATTTGTTATGTAATAGTAATAGTACTCATACATATTCATCGACAAATGTTGTATAGGAAGAAGTATTCCATTATGGAGTAATAACTTTTTCAAATTTATATGAGTTTCTTTATTTAATTGTATATTATTCAATTTTATATAGAGATATAATTTTCAAACGATATACACTTCGTGCATCACACGGGTGAGTTACTAGTTTCGTAAACAAAAATGAAATTACCCCTTTCGTTTTTTTACCTTTTTACTTGTTTATTACTCTTGGGCTTTGTTATATAATTATTTATAAAAATTGTGGATCGGTACACTTTCTAAATTTTTCAACTGTTTTACACCCAGATATTTTTTTTAAACCGAAAAAAAAAAACACTTTTGATGCATTGCGAGGCATCATTTGATAATGCAATGCATTGATTGATATCAGACGATGTATGTATTTGTGAATCGCGATGCATGATATATATCTGGTTTTGAAAAAATATATGGGTATAAATCCATTGAAAAAATTTCAAAGTGTTCCAACCCAAATTTCTCCCTAATTGTTTAATCTTGGTACTGACCACTAACCTTGTTTATAGTTTACTTGATTGTGCTAAATGTGGTATGTGAGTCTGTAAGTAATTGTGTTTACGCGTTGGTCATATTTGTATTATGGTAAAACTTTTAGTTTTTGTGCATTCCGTGTTCAAATTTTTATAGAACATAAAATTTTATCGCTTTTAAGCTTTTGCCCCGGTGATCGACAATCCTAACTCTGTTATTGCTTGAAGCAATCGTTGTTTAGCAATTAGGCAAAACCCTTGGGAAATATAATTTTACGTGTATTTTCTATAAAACGGATCTTTTTGATTTAATTCATCGTGTTAGTTGGTTAAGTTATGAAAAACTAGAGTTCCGTCTATAAATTAAAATTCGTAAAACGGTATTAAATTTACAAAAACCATTGTCTACTTTCTACCAGGTTCCAAGAAAGTGCTTGACTTCACTCGTCAATCAGTTCTTGACTTTCGTTTTGTAAGGCTAGGTGCAACAGTGTAATATATGGGGATAAAGATTGGTTTTCGGCAAACAACCGAGAAACACGGTGCAATCAAAGATTTCCTCCACGAAATTGCCAGCCCACTTGCCTTTTCCCTTTCGGCCGTTTCTATTTCTCTCTCCAAATGTAGGCCCCTTCAAAAAAAAAATTCCTTTGATTATTGGTTTTTTTGTAATTCATAAAAAAAATTAAAAAAATATATTTTTTAAAAGTACATATTTTATCTACAAATAAAGACTTTATTTGACTCATTTGGACACCAAATGAATTTTTTCAAATTTTGAAGTCATTAAGGATAAATATGGTGAGGTATGAAAGATTATTGAGGTTTGTGTCAAGCTGTTGTATAGATTTTTTGTTTTGGTAGCTTATGAGTAGGGATGACAAAATGAGAGTTATGAATAATTATGGATAGACTTATATTCGTTTTGTTACCCCTACTTATGAGTACTAAATAGATTTTTATATTTATTTTTAATGAGATGAGTAGTATATGGGGATCAAATATGATCCATTGTTATTCCAACTCTAATATGAATGGAAAAAAGTGAATAATCAAAAACCAAAGTTTTAAAACAAAACTTTTTTTTGTAGTCTATTTTACTATTACTAGTACGCTTGTCCGTGCCGATGGCACAGCGTCAATTTGAAAATTTATCAATAAATGAAGCAGATACTGTGAAAATGAACTATTAAAAATTTTATTTTCTTTAAAAAATTGACTTTCAAACGTGGTCTTTTTGCCCGGAACGGAAGAATTAATTAATAATTTGTATACGAAATTGCGGGTCAGAAAAAACGGGTCGGACAAAAATTAAATTGATTAAGTTAATTACGATAACAGTTAAAAAGAAAAAAAACAATCTTTCAAATTACAAAACTTACGATTTTTTTTATTTTTTTTAAGTTGTATACGAAATTACGGGTCGGAAAAAAATTAAATTGATTAAGTTAATTACAATAACAATTAAAAATAAAAAAAAATACACATACAAATTTTTGTAACCATAAAACTGTAAAACCGTAATAAGTAAACCGTCTTGTAAACCATAATATCTCAATAATTTTCGCAGTAATAAAATAGGGATGAAAAAAAAAACGTGATAAGCGCTATTGAGATTGTAAGATTAAACGTTATAAAGAGACATTCTTTATATTTCATATATCCCAAGTCAATTGCACACGTATAAACCGAGCTATATTGTATTATAGATGAATGCCCGCACATAATTTTTCGTTTAAAAATTTGACATTCGTCAATAACTTTAACTTATATTTTCTAATTTAAACATGTGCTACCATTAATTAAGAATATAAAAAAAAATTAATGCTTTATAAAAATTAAATTGATTCAAGTAATTACAATAAGACCTTAAATTACAGTAAAAGATTGAGTTAGACAGAAGTTAAAAATAATTGAGTGAGAGAGAGAGAGAGAGAGTTAAATTTAGTTTGGTGGTAAATTGAGTTAAGTAAAAGATAGTTACCAATCGCCCATCGCACATGTGAGCGTATGAGAGAATTACAGCCGTAAGATTAAAGTAAAAAAAATTAATCATAGCCACTTTTTATCCAAAGTCAATTGTACACGTATAAAATGTGTTGTATTGTATTATAGACTAGTCTTTGTGCCCGTGCCTATGGCACGGCGCGAGTAGGGGAGGATGTCAGTACTGGAGGATGTCAATATTTAAATAAATCAATATATGTTTTAATCATGTTTCAAAAAAGTCTAAAATAACAAATTGAAAATGAAGACTTCTCGATAATCAATTAAAACATTATGATCATTCAACTGTGGAGAAAAAAATTAAAACTTTTATTTGTAATTTTATTTAAGAAAACAGATGCGGTACCTTGTTAGATTTTATTTATTTGTAATTTTTTTAAGGAAACAGAGGCGATACGAAATCAGGCACCGTGCCATAAGTACCGTGCTATAGGCACGGACATGAAAATTTAGTATTATTATAATTAATAAGTAGTGGGGTGTAGAAAGAAATTATCGAGAAGCATTTAGCATAATGATGGTTTTTTTATGCGAGGGCATTTTTTGTAATTTTCTTTAATTTGGGAGTGTAGAGAAATACGTTGTGCGGTTAGCCCGGCCCTTTTACAGTAGTCAGTATACCATCTCAAGTGCTCTCGGATCACACTTTACTTACTCATTTAAAGAATCGATCTACAATATCCAAGCCCCCTAAATTTTCGTTGCATTCTTCCCCGTCATTGAATCTAACTACCAAGAATCAAGATCCAGCCTACAATGACCAAATCTCTGCTAACTTTGATTTCTTTTGATTATTAGTTATATATATATATATATATATATACTAAAACTGATATAGGATAGACGTATAAGGACTTTATTTATCACCATACATAAACATAGTTAATTAGGATTCTTCTTGGGCTTGTAATTAATGTGAGTGGTGCAGTTAGGAATCTTCTTGACGGTCCTGATTCATGGGGATTTTGGAGAAACCGTAGGGAGTTGGAATCGTACAGGGAGAGGGGGACGCAGAGGGATAAGGGTTGTGCAGGGAATAAATTACAGCCGTTTGATATAAGTAAAAATAATCAATCTCAGTCGTTCTTTATCCCACTGAACTCTATTGTATAGTAGACTATATTTTGTGCCCGTGCTGATGGCACAGCGCCAATTTGAAAATTTATCAATAAATGAAGCAGATACTGTGGAAATGAACTACTAAAAATATTATTTTCAAACAGGGCCTTTTGCACGAAGAGGGATTAATTAAAAATTTGTATCTGAAATTGCGGCGGACAAAAGCAGGCCGACAAAAATATACAGTGGAAATGAACTACTAAAAATATTATTTTCTTAAAAAATTGACTTTCAAACGGGGCCTCTTTGCCGGGAACAGAGTGATTAATTAAAAATTTGTATACGAAATTGCGGCCGGACAAAACGCGCCAACAAAAATATATTGTGAAAATGAACTACTAAAAATATTATTTTCTTAAAAAAATTGACTTTCAAACGGGTCCTCTTTGTCCGGAACAGAGGGATTAATTAAAAGTTTATATACGAAATTGCGGCCGGACAAAATGGGTCAGACAAAAATTAAATTGCTTAAGTTAATTACGATAACAGTTAAAAAAATTCAAATTACAAAACTTACATTTCTTTTTAAAAAATTTAATTTGTATATGAAATTACGGGTCGGAAAAAAATTTAATTGATTAAATTAATTACGATAACAATTAAAAAGAAAAAAAATACAAATACAAACTTTTGCAATCATAAAACTGTAAAACTATAAAAACGTAAAATATTAACTGTAAAACCATAAAATCTCGATAAAATAGTAAATGCAAAATAATAATGTAGGCATTCGCATTACATGTAAAGCCGAGGAAATAAGGGCCGTTGGATCAAGTAAAAGCGATAAACATTGAGCGTATTGTATTATAGATATCTACAAAAGCTGTTTATCTAAATTTTTGTCTTTTATTTTATTTATTTATCGTCAAATTCTCTCGTTACGTAATTTCTCTTATCAAAATTTTATTCAAAAGAGAATGAAGGACTTAACTTATTCATCTATCTTGGACTCTGTTAAGTAAGATATCAAGGCACTATGCAAGCGTCAGATTGAAATTCGACTATCCAATAAGTCGATTTAATAAGTCGTAAATTAAATAGAGACCTATTTAAAATCAGTTATATGAGATAAAAACAGTTTAGATAAGATTTATATATGAGATAAAAATAGTTTAGATTAGATTAGGAATCTTCTTGACAGTCCTGATTCAGGGGGACACATGGGCCAGGCGGAATAAATTACAGCCGTTTGATATAAGTATAAATATGCAATCTCAGCCGTTTGATATAAAGTAAAATAATCAATCTCAGTCGTTCTTTATGAGACTGAGCTGTATTGTATAATAGATACTTTGACGAATTTTTACATTTTATAATTTTAAAAAAGTAAATTTTCATTGTAGTTATAAACGAAGATGTAATTTTATGGTTATCAATAATTGTTATCTTATTGTAACAGAACGTAACTTCAAGTTGCCATCTCTAAAAAAATTCAAAATGTTGAGAGATCCATAATAATAGCCTGAAAATTATAACAATTGATGTGGCAAAATGCACAGCTTGGGCCGTCCTTGAGATGGATAGGATATCTGGGCTTGTAATCGTCCTCCTTGAGCCTGTTAAGATCACAAACAAACCTGAGTGGAAGTGCAAGGCAAGGCCTCGCGAAACCCCTCCGGCGTGAGAGTAAGTATCGAGTGATTGTCAAAAAATGAATTGACAGAGTAACGAGGCTCAAGAAAGTGTGTATATCTTGTTGCTAATTGTGGAGAGGTATTTATAGGCCTTTAAGGTGATTGAATCCGTCTAGGATTCAGTTTCCATAGCTGGCGAGATAATCAAGGAGGAAATCCATTGATTCTAGGCGAAACAGGCGGTTGACCGCGTAGTTATAGGAGTTGATAAGGCAAGTGTTCCGCCTAAACATGGAAACCTTTGACTTGCCTTGGAAAGCAAGCTACCAGCGTCTCATGCTTGATGTGTGCTCGGGCGAGCAAGGCTCTTCCCGGCTATTCTGTTTGTATTGATCTCTGAACTTATTGTAGGTCTGAAGATCGGCCCACAGTCGGCAGGCAAGGCCTGCTCGACCGGTTTGGCAAAAGTCTCGATTCCTTTGCTAAGCATGTATGATTCAGTCATGGCCCTGGTCGGACGGAGCAAGGCCTGCCCTGAGTTTGAGTGAGGTTATGCTATTCGGTGCTCGCCGGCTCTCTCATCTTGCTATTTGTTGGGCCCGTAGGCATTGTGCTCGTGATTGGCACGTGATGCGAACTCGTGCATTGCTCGTGACCCGGCTGGGGCCGGAGTATATCGATGGCCCCTAGCTTCCTGCCGGGGCGCATTCATGCTCGGAGGCGGGGAGCGTTCAAGTTTGATATTCGCACGGGCCATCACTTGTGAATTTCAAGAAGACAAAGAATTCATCGGGGAAAAACTTGTGGCGTATCAAAGGAAGCTTCTTGTTAAATGCGTGTCGGCGTGGGAGAAAAAAAGGCGCGTGGCGGCAGCTGAGCGATTGGGCGGAACGCGAAGGGCTGCATTTAATGCCTGTCATGATGGGCCGCCCATTCCAAATGCCGTTCGGGCTCAGAAGCTTTCCCAAAAAGTCGAGATCGGCCTATAAAGGCAACCTCTCCTTCCTTTCTTCTCTTTTATCGCTTTTGAGATTTGTGAATTGCTAGAGAGAGAAAGAAATTCTGCTTGAGCCTCGTTACCATTCTTTAGTGTTTCTCCTCGGGTTTTGGTGGAGCCTCTTCTTTGCCCGTATCCGTTCAGCAGTCGGCGTTTGCGGCACTCATATCGGCCACGATCACTTGAAGATCTCTGGTTCGAAATATGATAAGCCTCGCCCCCTTTCTTTTGTGTTCTTGATTTTTACGGTTTCTTTCATAAATCTCTACGTATGATTTTGTTAGGGTTTTAGTGAGTAAGACCGCCCTTAGGTAGAGATCGAGTAGAAACCATAATCTGCTCGCTAGGTGGATAGAATCCCTCATGTTGACCTACACTTAGGATTTTCCTTTCTTTTTGATTTTACGGGATCGCAAAGCTCGATAGCTATTTTCCTCGATCTACATGTAGATGTCGGATGTGTCAGGAATGACATGAGGCCTTGGCTATGGTGGAAGGAATGACTCAGCGGCGGCGAAGTCTCCCTCAATTAGCGTGGCGTGAGGAGGAGGCAGTCAGTGGCAGAGCCAGCGGTTGAGGCGGGTAGTGGACCCCGTGGTTGATATAGTTGACTCCTCTAGCGAGGAGGATTACGGCGAAGAGTGTGTGCCAGGTGGCCATTTGTCGAGGCAAGGCCTCGACCGACAAACAACCTCTTATAGGAAACTTCGGTGGGCGAGTAGGAATTGAACAAGTAGGAATGGCCGAGGAGGGTTCGAGGCCGATGAGGCGGAACAACACTTGCCCGCCCGTTTCAAGAAAGCTGGCCGCTCTCAGTGGAAGTGGCCCCTGAAGAAGAAACAAGCGGCCAAGATAGAATTCATATTGCCCGCTTCGACTAGGGTAGGTGGCCTTCGGTAGTAGTTCCGTTGAGGAAAGAGTCGAGGAGGAAGAAGAAGAGGAGGAGCCCGGCCGGTATATTAATGCATGTGATGAAAGCCGGCCTGACTGCTTGTATTTGGGCTACATTGGATCACGGCCGGACAAAGTAGCCGCATGGCTCACATCCTTGGGGTTGATTCAACTTACTATCGGGCGAGCAAGATGGGCGTGCCCTTGAACATGAAAGCTTTCCGCGGCGGGGGAATGAACTTTATTTTTGCCGACTTCTTAGAGTTGGATTACGTCTCCCACAGGCCTTTTACGGTTGATTTTTTGCTCGAGGCCAAAGCGGTTCCACAATGACTTGATCTTTGAACC
>JABEVN020004017.1:0-15919 GCA_013146195.2 Codonopsis lanceolata | reverse complement strand
CACACAACAAAGTATAATTATTTTACTATACATATCTCTATAGAGCATACAAATTTAACGCACCTTAGTATTTACCACTAGTAGCATTAACACATATTCAATCACATATGTATAACATCGCCATCCATAGGCTTACATAAGTATTACCTTATTTGCAATCGATGCATACGACAATTCAAAGATTCAACCCAAAACCATAAACCAATCCCATACAGGACATCCTCCTCAATAATATCCATAAATCGAGGAAAGCAAAAGTAATTAAATCTCAGCACACAATGCAATGTATGTATTAATGCATATGAGCTACCGATACGGGCACCATAATGGCGATAATAGCAACCATAATATCCATTATAATGAATTACCTCCTATCCAAGGTAGGTCTCAAAATTCCGCAATGGCCAACGCCCGCTGCGGAAACAACCTCAAACCTAGCTGCAAATAATAACCATTTCACTAAGGGTCACTAGGCCTTATTAGCGCTCTTAGAGTCATTAATCCTCTCAATTGGGCAAATCCATTCTAATGTGATCACCACCATCAACTAAACACTTGTCTATATTGTTCCAACACCTACACTCGGTGTCCTATTTCTCAAACGAATTTATATAACAAATTATCACTTTTCATCTATGATTTTAGGTAAAAGCATCACTCGCTTATTAATCTACGGATTGCCTACTCGGTTCGAGGAGGTATCTACTATCCTCTAACCCACATCATCAACCTTAATATTCACGAGGTCCTCTCAGTGCTTCCTAATATTTAACTTTTCTCATAAATACGGTCCACGCCTCTCGAAAATCCATGGTATCGGGGATAAATGCGCAGTAATACCCCATCCTTAATCCTTAACTCTTTCACAATTTATGGAGTCTTCCTAGTCTCATCCGGTACTAAGTGCTCTTACTCTAATGAGCTAACTTTATGAAAATCCATAAATATTGAATCACAATATCATAATATTCGCCACAATTCTCAGTGGATTCTCAATCATGGATACTACTAGTACCACCTTATATTTATCAACATTGGCTTCTACTAGTGCTAACATCCATTCTAGTTCAAACATCTTAACATGCTATAACTCTCGGCGTTAAGATATAACAAATCACAAAACCAACCCCAAAGCCAAGGAACCTATCCCTTGAAAGCTAAATTTATAATCAGCTCGATACAAGCGTGGCGACCGGCCGGATCCCAAGACGAAATCCCAAGGTCGTGCCGCCAAAGCAACAAAACAACAAGTAACAAGAAAATAATGGGTAGGGCCATGCTGGCGATACAGGCAACTTCAAAACACATGCGGAGCGAAATAAAATAAAACAGTGGCGCCCAGGAGCTAACAAGCTCAAACTAAAACAACCAAAGAGATAGTTAATCTCTCGGTCCAAAAATTCGACTCGCGTGCCGCAACATTGGGCGTAGAACCAAACTCCACATTATGCAATTCAATATTAAGCATAATATAAACCAAGTCATCGGCGAAACTACGGCGGAACCCAACATTAAACTAAGTCTAAGACTCTAGTCTAACAACTCAACGGCTAAAAACATGGCAGGAGAACAAACATAATATTTAACTAGCAATGTAACATGCTAACATATTCACTTAAACCAAGCTTGACTAAAACCGTTAGGCTGCCAACAACAAGTACTAACCATTATAAGTACTAACAACCCGAAAAATGATGGAAGTTTAACTACCAATATACATCAAGCCGACTTCTACTTGTCAATTTACCAAAATAAGCTAACAACATAATTACAACATTACAATTCACATAAGGTTTGCTACCCAATAATGAAGTTTACATAACTTCATCTTCCCAACCTCACCAAACAAAACAAACATCTAAGTAGCAACTTGCCGAAAGAATCTTTGTCAATGCAATCTTCTTGATTTACTTGGATCCACTTGCGGCTGACGGATCTGGGAAAACAACCAACAAATAAAAGTAAGTCACAAAGACTTAGTAAGTTACTAACCATAACTTCCTACCATGGCATAATGCTCAATCATAAAATACATCATGCTATCGTCATGAAATAACCTTATATAAATTCATGTTATGGCATCCATGCTCAACATTAACAAAACATGTTATCATTGTAGTATAACATCTCACTAAAATCCATGTCAAGGCATTTATATGTTAACGATCATAATTCTTGTTATTGATATAACATAGCCTTCCGATGGGTTACATGTCAAGGCATATAAACTTAACAACAATAATTCTGCTTTTAACATAATGCCATATCCGAATAATATTCATGATAAAGCATATTAACTTAACAACGGATAATTCATGTTATTGTTATAACATAGCCTTCCCATAATATTCATGTCAAGGCATACAAACTTAACAATAATGATTAATACCTTTGGCATAAAACCACATTCCAATAATACTCATGTGATAGCATACATGCTTAACAACATTAATCAATATGTTATCTATTAAGTATAACATGTAAGAAACCAAAACAAACATCATATCATATCCAATTCACTAAGCACGTTATTCACTTAAGCACTTGTGAAACAATTCATGTATAAGGGATATGATACCATTACCCAAATTCCTCCGTGGCCGTCGCTCTGCAAAAACACGTGCAAAACCTTTATGTGCCCTCGATATCCCCTCGTAGATATCGGCGTCCCAGAAGAAACGATCTCCGCTCGAGTTCCATAGTTATCAAAGTCATGTGTATTACTACAACTAAGATAAACTACTTCCCCACCGTGGCCATCGATGGAGGGTGTGTGCAAACCCGACACGGCGATCCATCGCGATCACGAATCTCACAATTCGTGAAGGCGATGTATCGTCCCACCAAAACTCAACAAACCAGAGCGCCAATTTGGACTCAAAACCCAAGCACAAGTAATATATACTCATATGCTCAAAACAAGTAGGTAAACACTCTACTATCAAACTAGTCATGCAATTCATCCACAACTAGCATAAACATCACAACCGAGAATCATATAAGCTCTCATAATCAAGTGTGCTTCACACACTTCAAAACTTCTTGGAGGCTCGACCTCCATGAATTCTACCCAAAATTCCGTAGGACTTAAAATTATAGTTCTAGGATTCATACTAACCCAAAGGTTAACTCCGTTGAGTTCAATCTAAGTTTTCCGAAAATTCAAGGAATAGAAGCTTAGGCTTCATCATTCCCATAAGTTCATAACTATCGCCAAAACTATAACCCCAATATTCAATAAACTATCATAAACCCCACAATTTACTTAACAATGCAACTTAGAATAAATTGGCCATCTTTGTATAAATTCATTCAAGTCACCATACCAATCATAATCTTCAAATCATGATTAAATTATACAACATGGTTTAATATACTCTCTTAAACATGTATAATTCAATAACTAGGCTTACAACTATGTTCAACAAGCCAAAACACAATTTGGGGAAAATCCCTTCCGCATCTTCGTCATTTAAGCTCAATACACATAACCGATTCATATAGCAAAGTTTAATATACTCTATTAAGCATATAAAACATAGTAATCAAGCTCACATCATCTATTTGCAAGCTAGAACAAAATTAGGGCAAAGCACCCTCCAAGTATCTCAACCAAATTCACATCAATCACATGAACAATCAACATAATCAAGTTCAATAGGCTAGTTAGAACATGAATTTCACATAGACATGGTCTCACATAGGCCAATCAAATTCTATCATGAAATGGAAATCCTAGGGTTCATGCATCCTCTATAAACCCTAACAATGGCTTCCATTGACCCCAAATAGCATCAATGGTTGTTTCCACAGGTCAATGGAGCCTAAAAAGAAGAAGAAGAAAGGTAGGAACTTACCAAACTCAGCCCTAACAACTGAAAATTCGGCCCTAGAGTTGAGTCTTCTTCAACTCTTTCTTCAATCTTGAAGGTGGAATGGGGAAGAAGAGGACTCCAGCAATGGACACCAAGCTCAGCCTTTCAAGACCCAAGAATCACCACCTCTCAGAAGCTCTCTTCCAAGCCTCCTTGAGCTCTCGAAATAGCAAGAGAAAAAGGGTGAAATCAGCTTTGGCCGACAATGGGAGAGTGCGGCCGGATTGGAGTTTTATATGGGGGGATTAGTTACTCTAATTAAGCCACTAATTAGCCCCCTAATCTCTAATAGATGTTTAGGATTAGTTTAGGTTAAGTAAGGTTGAGTTTAGGATAGGTTTAGATTAGGTTTAGTGGGTCAAACTTTCGGACGAGAAAGAAGAGGGATTAAAAATCAGTAAATGCAGAATCTGAACCTTGCGGTCGCTTGGTTTGGCTATGATGCGACCGCATCATAGGCTAAAAAGCGACCTTCGTTCATTCCTTGCTCGGTCGGCCTCTCGCGTGCGTTCTCGAGTCCTTCCAAGCCAAAATTGGTCTACAATTCAACCTTAATGTCCTCCAATCTATAACCAAAGGAATCAAGTCTCAAACCTCATCAAAACAAGGCCAAGAACTCAGGCAGAACTCGCCCGAACGACGACCGGAAAAGTCAAACTGAAAAGGGTTTTCGCTAGAATCGAACTAGCAACCAAACCGACGATGCAACCAACATCTAACCAATATCCAAGGCATGTTAATGATGTTTTGAATGCCTTCTAACAATTATCCAAGTGATTACAACATAAATCTTAAACCCGAGATTCAAAGCATCTCGCGAAAGAAAAGTGCATACATGCATCTCAAAGCGGACGTCCAAGCGATCATGCTATTGACTTTAAACATATACGGGAGCTAAATGAACATGTTTATGATGATTATAAGTGTATGAGTTCATGCATAACCCAAGCAAGCAACATTTCAGAGTTTTACAACCTCTACCGAATCCAGACCCAAATCCCTACATAATTGTAAACCATCTCGAAGAGCTAAAATTTCTGCTCGCATGTTGGAACCATCACCATAAAAGTTTGAAAAAGCACCAACCATACTACCACTTATATCTCTGATGATTCCCCCCCCCTGTACATTTGTTACCAATGCTTGACCCATCCGTGTTCAGCTTAAAATTATGAGCACCCGGCGGTAACCAATACAGCCATTCACCTTTGCGAATATCACACTGAACCACATTTACCCCAGGATGTTGAAAACCAAGACCATCAAGACTACTAATATTCGCTTTAGGAGTATACTGAAAGAATATATCGATTAAATGATTACGGACGCGACAAAAAATCTCATCGCCATTCATAGGAATATTATCAAAAACAGCAGCACACCTAGCCTTCCAAATCTCCCAGCAGGTAAACATGAAAATCCCTAAGAAACAAGCACCCTTCTGATTTCGCAAAGAAATGCCCCGCATCCAGACTTCAAATAGATGTATAATGCTCATATAATGATGAATAAGACCAAAAGGCCGAGTAAACCTAGTCCATAGAATAATGGCAATGTCTGATCTAAGGAACAAATGATCCATCGTCTCTTGCTCATGCTGCCCATTACAACAAACACATTTTGAAGCTATAGAAATGCCTTTTTTGTGCAGCAACATATCCAAAGGGAGGGCTTGATGAAAAAGCCTGCAAACAAACAAACTAATTTTTTTCGGGATCCACTGATGCCAAACTTTCTTCCCCCAATCCACCTTTTGCACTCTTTCTCTCCATTTGTGATAGAATGCTGCTGAACTAAACTCACCAGATGAGGTTAACGTACAAGCTAACCAGTCTGGGACATCTGCTTTGATCCGAACCCCTTGAATAACATCATGTTGCGCTGAAGGAATCAGATGCAAGAACTGGTCAATGTTTTATAACGCCTCTGAAACTGTAAGCTTCACATCCATAGGCTGCGGACCAGTCAAAACAGCACCACTCCAGTTATAATTCCAAAAAGATACCGAGCCAGCCCCAATCACCCATCTACTGATCAACTGAACCTAATCCATATGCATCATAATAGAACACCACGTATGTGATGCATGAAGAGGCTAAAAAAAACCACCATAGCCATTACCATACTTAGCCTGAGCAAAACGAGCCCAAAGCCCCTTCCCTTGAAGCACACTCCATGCTAACTTAGCATGCAAATCATCCATAATCTGACGCAGAGATCGAACACCCAAACCCCCCTCTTCAACAGGCCGACAAATTCTTCTCCAAGAAACCCAATGACTTGGATTTTCCCCATTACTGCTCCAAAGAAAATTAGCCATGGCTGATTCGAGACGATGAAGCACGCCCTTAGGAACTTTTATAGCCGCTAGCGAAAAAACAGGGATGCTACCACGAACTGCCTTTAATAAAACCAGCTTAGCACCGAACGACAGAAGCCTACCTTTCCAACCACTTATACGACGCAGAAGTTTAGCTTCCAAATCTTCAAAATAAACCCGTTTGATACACCCTTTAAACAAAGGAATATCTAAATACTTCATAGGCCAAAGTCGCTGAGCACAACCAGACCACCTAGAAATCAATTGGGCCTTCCTATGCGAACAATCAGAAACAACATAAAAACCACTTTTCTGAAAGTTTAAAAGCTGACCAGAAGCTTCCTCATAATCACTTATCACCTTTCGAAGCGCAACAATAAAGCGTTTGCCTGCATTACTGAACAGTAACATATCGTCTGCATATAAAAGATGAGAGATTGGAATCCCTCCACGACCATGATCATAAGGCTAGATTTTACCTTCCCTGATAGCTTTGTTAAAATTGTAAGTAAAGATCTCCTGCGCCATAATAAAAAGCAAAGGTGAGAGAGGATCGCCTCGACGAACCCCCCGGGAAGACTTGAAGAAACCATAATTGCCCCCATTAATCCGAAACGTATACCATACATTATCAATCAACCTAGAGATCAACTTAAAATTCTTATCACTGAAACCATACACCTGTAACGCTCTCAAAAGAAAACCCCATTCTAAATGATCATAAGCCTTGGACATATCAAATTTGAAAACCATATTACCTCCACGAACTCTTTTATCCAGCTTATATCACGCGCTCAGATGTTTCTTGAGACACGTCGTTTTTCACAACGGACAACGAGAGTTTGAAATGGGGTTCTCACAGTGGCGACTCTGCTGGGGACATTGTTTTTTTTTTAAATAAAAAAAACAAATGAGGGCTAGACTCAAACTTTTTTGGGTTGATAAATTATTTTTATACACTTAGCATGCTTTTACACATAATCTAGATTTTTATTTTGTACATGTATATACATGTACATGCTCTGCTGATATTACTGTTGATATTACAATTTACGTTTGCAACCAACATTTGTAATTTACAATTCTGTTGGCAAAATGCCCCACATGTAAATATTATTTTATTCTGTCAATTTTATTTTGGGGATTGGGACAAAAATGTACTAATAGGGATAGATAGTTTCCCCGCTTTTCTTTCTATTTGTTGTTGGAATGGCCATCTCGTGTGATTGCTCCGTCCCTCATGGGATTCAAACTAATCAACCGAGAAAAATCCACACAAAACAGAAAGACATACATTTTTACTGCTTTATATTACTGTAAAAAGTTTCCAGCTTTCCTAGTTGACCCACACACGTGCACTCATGTAGGAATATTCCAAACTGCTACCCTACACCAAAGCCAGCCTATCCCCTACATCAGCCACACTAGATTGCATGTATATTTTCTAAGACACTCCATTGACCGGTTGGTTTTTATACCCCCAAAGTTAATGACCAATCTCAGTGGTAAGAAGATATCTTCTTGATGTAAATTCATTGGGGTTGACCAATAAATTTGATGGTATCTCATTAGAACGATTCGGATGGTGGATCCCGGAAAGAGTATAGGCCATTCGCCCATGATTTGTTCGATCTTGGGAAGTAGAAAGGTAGGTGGAATACGAAGGTCTTATACTTTGGAGAAAGAATCCATTCTTCCAGGACCTAATAAAGAAAGTCGAAAAAAAACAATGCTTGTCCGACCAATTCTAAGACAAAAAAAATGTTCATTTAATAAAAATGCACACTGTGCCTTTCAACCCCAAGCCTTTGAGCCATGCCTTCTTCGACTATTTTTCCCAAAAACCAGGCCCGTACCTAGAAGGGAAAAGACAGTTATGGTCGTTTGATAAGAGAGTTAAGCTCGAATACAGAAGACAGTTCATACAGTACAAATTTGAGTTTGAATACAGAGGACAATTTAGATAGTTCAGATAGTTCAGATAGTTCAGATTTGGGTTTAAATACTGAGATCAATTCAGTACAAACAAATTTGGGTAGAATGGCCGCTAAAATGAGCAAACTCCCATAAATACAGACGTAGGGGCTCTCGCTTATGCTCCTACCCCTGCCATGCAGCAATGGATGGAACAAAATTTGAATGCACATGTCGATCGCCTAATGGGCTAGATGGCAACCCTCATACAAGGTTTGAAACCAAACCCAGAAAATACTTCTTCCTCTGTAGGACCTCATGAAGCATCAACCTCAGTTGTTCCCCCATACACCAACCCTTTTCCAGATACCAACCTGTTTAACCCTTAAACTTAAAATGTCAACTTGCAACCTCAGTACCTAAATACTGGCCTCTCTTTCCCAAATACTTACCCTACATATGAGTATACCAACCCTCTTCTAAATACCAACATCCCAAATAGCTGTTACCCTCCTTAGAACAATAATACCCCACAACAGTATCCGGGAAACCTCCATTTCCCCACAACCAACCCACTACAAAACAACCAACATATTGATCCCTGAAGCTACAACCCGTAGGGACAAGTTACCACTTATCTCCCAGCCAATAACTTTGGTCATCAGACTGGGGCTTCAAACATAGCGATTCCTCCTAATGCTTACCCCACATCCCAGTTAGCCACCATAATGAATAATGCCACATCGAATCTCCGAAATACACCTCCTCCCACAAAGGTTGAGACAGATATTGAGAATCTTAAGAAAATGATGCTCAAAGTCCTAAGCAAAGGAGATTTCTCCATGCAATCATTGGCTATGTAACTGATCGATGTATTTTATACGTCGATTTTATATACTTCTATGACTTAAATTATGCTATTTCACGAGTCTTTTGAGTACTAATATATGTTTTCGGTGAGTTTTGTAAGTTTCAGGATTATTGTGAAAATACGCGAAACTCCAGGATTTTAAGTGCAAATTACAAGGAAGAGAAAAATTGAAGAAAAATAAAAGATCGCACAAAGCGGACACCTTGCGGACGCAAGGTGCCTCGCACCTGCTGCGACCGCAAGGTAGGCGTCTGGTCCTCGAAGCAGCAATCAAAGAAATCAAAAGCCACATCTGGAGACCTTGCGGACGCAAGTATCCAGACCTGCGACCGCAAGGTAGGCGAAATGCGACTTTTCGGATTTTCACACAGTCATTCAATCCAATCACAACTCCCGAGTATATATAGAAGTCCGATGCCGAGCCTAAGCATGAGGAGGACGGCTGGAAGCTCTCTTTACATAGATTTTAGGTAGTTTTAGATTGTATAACATAGTTAGGTTTTGTAATTTCAAGTATTGAAGATCAAATCATGTCTCTCATCATCTCCATGTGATGTTCATCGTCTATGATGAACTAAATCATCCCTAATCTAGGAGGTGGGAGGTAACTTGTATCGAATTTATGTTTTGATTCATATATATGTCTATTCAATGCTTGTTGATTGTGTTGTTTATCAATCCCTATATTATTTTGCTTTGAACAAATGAATGTAATCGCAAATAATAAAGGCTTAGAGGTGCGGATAACTGCATGACCAAGTGCATATGTCGTATACTGGCTCACCAACACAATAAATTGGACCTATCGATGCACGAGAGTGATAAGTTAGGACTAGGTTCTTACATGATCTAGGTGACAGATAGATCATAAATCTAGGTGACAGCTAGATTGATAGTTCTGTGCTTAGGATATAGAATGGGTGAATTTTGGGATGGAGGCTGAACCAATTGTTCAACAGACTATATCTATTTTTAGTGAACGAACCCAAGACATTGAATGACATTATTATGAATTGAACATAAAGGAGATATAAGTGAAACCCATAATCCTAGATTTCCACTCACCATAAGATCTTCATATCTCGTTATTCTTGTCTAATTAGTTAAACATCTATAACTAGTAGATTAGAGTAGAATTAAACATAAAACCCCCTTAGGTTAATAATTTGCTATCTATAATCGCCTTGTTCGTGATCACTTGTCTCTGTGGGTTCGACCCTTGCTTCCGAGTCTTTTCTATAATAGTCTTGTCCACTTGCAAGGAAATAGATAAAATAAAACATCGATCAGTAACCGTCGGCCATCCTACCATTAAAATTCAAGATGTCAGAAATAGAAAAGTTTGATGGGACCGGTTGCCCTATCTCTCACCTTAAGTCCCACTCCACTGCAATGCAATCAAGAGGAGCTAGCTTTGAAGCTGTGGCATCTAACTTTCATTTGACTCTAGTAGGAGCAGCAAAACAATGGTTAATGCTGGCAGATAATAGTTCCATGGGCACTTGGGATCAGATTGCCAAGGCATTTCAAAAGAGATACAAAGACAACAACAACTCTGAAAATAAGAGGGGGCTCGAGTCTTGCACTCAAAAGGAAAAGGAAACATGCGTCGATTTTGCAGCTAGGTGGAATAAGAAAGTTGCCAAAACTTTTGACAGACCCGATCCAGCTGAATCAGCTAGGATGTTTATAAAGAACCTCCAACCCATCTACCTTGAACACATGAGAAACCTCCCATATGGTGACTTCAACGCCATTGTGGAAGTAGGAATACGCATCAACGAAGACATTCGCGCAGGGCATCCCAACGCTTGCTAGCGCCAGCTCGTTCGGATTATTTTAAAGGAAGCGACATCATCGGGGGCTGCGGTTAATGTCGTTGCAGCTGCACCACCAATTAACTTTTTCAGTTAAACTTATGGTAGTCTACCATGGTCATATGGGATAGATAGGACCATAAGTGTTATTGGAGGAAATAGTGGAACCATCATAAAATCCAAAGGACCTTACAAAGGAACCAGAAGACATTACGATGAGTTATATGCCCCAATGTTACTGATACTACAGGGGCTGATGGCAAAAGGGGTCCTGAAGCCGATAGAAAACAACAAACCTCCAAATCTGCTACCCAGCACATGGGATCACTCCCACTGTGTGAATATCATCGCTGCAGTGTCTACCCACCCCACGGATAAGTGCTATACACTCAAGGGTGCCATCCAAAACCTCATCGACGACAAGGTCATTGAGAAACCACACCCGTTACCGAATGTAGTGAACAACCCCTTACCTAATTACCTTAGGTCAACGCGATCAAGGCTGATAATGTCGAAATATGTACACCTGATCTGTTTGTAAGAAATAAAGAACCTTTTTTCCTACATTATTATCCCTCTATGTGCAAAAGATGCGAATGTTGATTGCAACTTGTTCTCCTGAAGTGTCATATTGAACAACAGACATAATCCACCTCAAAAAGGGGGGAACAACCTTAACAAAGCCATTTGGGTTGGCGGAGATGTCAACCATCTTACTAGATCTGGTCGAGCCTATCAACCAAACCAAGAAATTGGTAACTGCTCTGGCAAAGACAAAGAGATGGACACTAGGGCTAACGGCATGACATATTTTCTTCTAGCCCAAATAAAAAGGATCCAAGCCAACATATCCATCTAGGGCTTACTATGTCCTTCCAATACCCACCGCGACGCTTTAGATTAATCTCTAAGTGTCGCCACAAGTGAAATGGAAAAAGTTGTCCTTGAACCTCGTAACCCTGTATACAGAACTGTGATAGTTGAAAATACTTGGACCATAGATCAGGATGATTATGGTTTAACATTGTTTGACAGTGACTTAAGGGGAGATAGCTTCTTGGGAATGATCTACAGAAGTGCTGACTATGTCGAACCACTAGTAGAATTTGTGGCTATCATAGATAGCCTACTGCAAAATTGGTACACCACCACAGGACCTCTCTTGACTACTGCGGACCTGGTTGATCTTTTTTGGATACACTATACCCCCTCATATCCCTTATGCCATATACTGGTCACCTACCAGCCCGCTTCCTGACACCCATATCAAGGATCTTACTCCCCAAAGACCTTGATAAAATAGCCAACTATGTAACTTCCCCTTTTTGATGAAAGTCTCAGTGTTTGCATGTACTACTTGGTTGCCAAGAATTAACTGAACATAATAAAAATTTAATCAAACTAGATAATAATGAATTACTTTCTCATGGCCTCAGGCAACCTTCTTTACTTCGGTTTATGCAAAGTGTACGGCAGTTGAGTGTCGTGATCTTTGGAATGACATTATAGACATGAGCTCTAATTATTTAGATTTTTCTTGGATTGTGGGAAGAGACTTCAATATTGTTCTTCCTTCTCATGAGAAAATTAGGGGAGATGGTTGGGATAGAATTGGTGCCATGGAATTTCAATCCTTCTTAACTGCTGCTAGCCTATTTGACTTAGGCTTCCAAGGTAGCCAATTTACTTGGTGCAACCAGCGGGATGTACTGGCTACCATGATAGGGTTATTTGTAATGCTAGCTGGAACTCCCTCTTTGCCTCAACAAAAATTGTTCATTGAACAAAACTTGCTTAGATCACAGCCCCCTTCTTACGACTATCTCTTTGTCTACCGAGAGCAAGAAATCTGCTTTTTGTTTCCTCAATATTTGGACTTCGCATCATGAATTTACGGACATAGTGAAGCAAGCTTGAGGCTTCACTTGTAAAAGCGAGCCTATGTGTGGGTTCCGGGATGCGGTGCTCAGCGCCCGTAGCGCCACTTGGATAGGGGTGTGGCGTGCGTGCGGATGCGGTGACATCCTTGCTCTCGTTCCACCCTCCCTTTTCTAGGGAGGGCGAAATCAAAGTGCGAGAGGAGTCTTTGTCGGAATAGCGCGTTGGAATGCGCCTCGGTTGCCTTTAGTGGATTTTGATCCAATATGGGAGCTTTGGGTTTTCTATGTCAAGTTATCCCTTTTTTTGGGATACCGGGATATAGGAATGCATCACCCTTCTATTCCCATTCTCCCTTTTTTAGGGGAAAAGCGTGAAAGTGCAAGGAAGGAATGTTGCGGCGCCCAGCTATGGATTTTTATGAAAATAGCCTTATGGCCTATCTCGGATCACTATGGGTGCTTTGGGTTTTCACGTCAAGTTATCCCTTGTTTAGGGGATACCGGGACATAGGAATACATCGACTCTCCATTCCATTTTCCCTTTTTAGTGGAAAGCGGAAAAGCGCAAGGAGAGATGTTGCGAGGCCCACTTGGATCCAAAATGTTTTAGAGTCGTCATCTTTATTTTTAAGAATAAATAAAGCAAAACCAAAAAGAAAACCGGAGATAATGAAAGCGGGTTCGGAGGCTAAGTTCTGAGTTGGGAAGTGCTAGGCACCCAACTCGCCCTTTCGATCTCAAAACAATTTTTGGCTAAAGTATGCTTTTTGTTATATTTATTTAACAGATAAATAAAACATTAGCGCCTACAAATACATCCATTTGTCTACATTATTTAGGACTTGCAAGCTGTCTCTTTTACAAATAATTACAAATATACTTGAAAATATTTGGCCATAATAACGGCTACATTTAGTACTATTTCTAACTAAATGCAGGCGGCACATACTTTGCTTATATATCTACATTGGGCGGATTGGAAATAATACTTTTACAAATGAAAGCTTTAAAATAAAACTTCTTGACGGACTAGGGTGTGCTCGCTACGTCGCCGGGAGAGAGTCTTTTTGTTGTTGTGTGTTGTTGTGTGTTGTGAAGATTCGGGCGAGTGGGCGCTTAGAAAGTTACTTTTGCCTCGGGATTTAGGCGGAGTAGCTTGTTTGTGTTTGGTTGTTTGTTGGCTTGAGGTGAAAGAAATTTGTCGGGCGAGAATAACGACTTATTTACAGCTGATTGGCCTTTTCAAATCGGGCAGAGCAAGCGCTCTTTCCACGATTTTTGGACCGGGAAATAGGGTGGATACCTAATGGGGGTTAAGGCTCACTTCTCTGGGTTGGTTTGTGTTTGGAGGAGGTTTGGCGAGTTTCGAGGCTTTTTGAGGTGATCGCTCACTATCTCACTTCGCTCTATTTCTCAGTAATGCCGGGGCCAGCGGAGAATTTTGCGAAAGAAAGGTGTCTGAAATGAGGGCCAGGGAGCCTGTATTTATAGGAGGAGCGAGGACACGGCGAATTAAAATTCCTTCTTCAGCGCGTCACGGCAGGCTTGCATGTACCTTGAGCACAGTTGCATTTTGACAAATAAAGGTGCTTGTTGAAAAGAAAAGCTGGGCGCGACTCTTCATTAAATTAGGCAGCAACATGTGGGAATTGGGCGCCATGCCCAATTTTGTGGTGGCCACGCCCATTTGAAACTTTGCAATTTTGTACACTTTGGCCCTACAATTTGTCCTTTTTAGCATCTACTTTGTCCTTTTGCACTTTTGACCCTATAACTTGACATTTGTTAATGTTTTAGGAGGTCTTGATATTTTATGTCATGTCACATACGGAGATGCGAGGAGTACGAAATTGGGGTGTCTAAATCCCCTCAGCGATGGAGTCTGCAGGCAGTAACCCCGGCTTGCGAGTAGGCGAACATCGTTGATAAGAATAGACTCTCAATTTCGTTCAATTACAAAGCGAGGGAGAAAGATGCAACATGTAGCAGTTATAATGCAACAATTTATAATATGAGCCAAACCTCTATATCCTAGACATTTTTAGTCAGTTATAGCAGGTTATCGCAGTTTTTAAGCAGATATGCAAATTAAATGGTCTGATGGTCAGACCTACTAACGTAAGCTGCCTATGTATCCCTTAATAAAGAGGTCGGACCAAAGCGTTATTCGACCTCAAGCAAGCAGACAACAACCGGGTAGGATGGATGGTGTGTTTCGCCCGGCATAAACAAAGCGGGTGGGACCTCGGATGCGTTTTCCCAGTAGGGAGAAAACGATGGGACATTTTTTTAGGGCTTTCCCCAGCATAGGGAAAGCTTTAAAGCTTTGAAAATGGGCTTTCCCAGATTAAGGAAAGATTTGGAACTTTTGAAAATGGGCTTTCCCAGCATAAGAAAGCTTTGGAACTTTGAAAATGGGCTTTCCCGGCGTAGGGAAAGCTTTAGAACTTTGAAAATGGGCTTTCCCGCATAGGGAAAGCTTTTGAACTTTGAAAATGGGCTTTCCCAGCATAGGAAAGCTTTGAGCTTTTGAAAATGGGCTTTCCCGGCATAGGAAGCTTTGGAACACGAAAATGGGCTTTCCCGAGCATAGGAAAAGCTTTGGAACTTTTGAAAATGGGCTTTCCCCAGCATAGGGAAAGCTTTAGAACTTTGAAAATGGGCATTCCCAGCATAGGAAAGCTTTAGAACTTTTGAAAATGGGCTTTCCCAGCATAGGGAAAGCTTTGAACTTTTTGAAAATGGGCTTTCCCAGCATAGGAAAGCTTTATAACTTTTGAAAATGGGCTTTCCCTATCATAGGGAAAGCTTTGAGCTTTGAAAATGGGATTTCCCGGCATAGGAAAGCTTTGGAACTTTTTGAAAATGGGCTTTCCATAGGAAAGCTTTGGAACTTTGAAAATGGGCTTTCCCGGTATAGGGAAGCTTTGAGCTTTGAAAATGGGCTTTCCCAGCGTAGGAAGCTTTGGAACTTTTGAAAATGGGCTTTCCAATGAGGGAAACTTTGGAGCTTTGAAAATGGGCTTTCCCACGCGTAGGGAAAGCTTTAGAACTTTGAAAATGGGCTTTCCCACGCATAGGAAGCTTTTTGAACTTTTGAAAATGGGCTTTCCCAGCATGGGGAAAGCTTTGGAACTTTTGAAAATGGGCTTTCCCAGCGTAGAGGAAAGCTTTAGAACTTTTGAAAATGGGCTTTCCCGGCATAGAGGCTTTAAGCTGAAAATGGGCTTTCCCAGCGTAAA
>JABEVN020004016.1:0-15923 GCA_013146195.2 Codonopsis lanceolata | reverse complement strand
CACATTTGTGGAATATCCCATAAAAAACACATTTATCACTCTTAGAGTCAAACTTGGAAAGTTGATCTCATCATTGGCAGAATAACACACTTGACCAAACACATGAAAATATTTCAAGGTAGGTTTCTTCCCAAGAAAAATTTCGTAAGGTGTCATTGTGCTACTGATCTCAAGAAGACCCTATTTCCAATGTGACAAGCAGTGTTTAATGCTTGACCCAAAATCTTTTAGCCAAAATTTTTGAATGTAGCATCACCCGAGCCATTTCTTGTAATGTCTGTTCTTTCTCTCCGCCACTCCATTTTGTTGTGTAGTTTTGGGAGCCGAGAGAATTCATGTGAAATACCATTTGAGGCACAATAATTAGAAAAGGATGCATTTTCATATTAGTGCCATGATCGATCTAATCCTAACAAGTTTTAGATCATACAAGTTCATTGCGGGTGTACCAAATTTTGAAAGCCTCAAAAGTTTCAGACTTCTCTCTTAAAAATATTACCCAAGTATATCTAGAGAAGTCATCTACACAAACAAATGTATACTTTTCTTACCTGAGCTTTCTACCTCAATGGGACCCATAAGATCGGTGTGAATCATCTCCAGGCATCTAGAAGTGGGCATTGTGTTATGGGAAGATGTGAAGCCTTGGTTTGTTGCTTTTGACAAGATCCACATACCTTTGAGTAATTCCTTTCCAAATTTGGTAATCCTTTAACAACATCATGTCTCACAAGCTCATCGAGCTTCACAGCTCATATGACCAAGTTTTACGGTGCCGAGATCGGTTACATCAAGACTTGCTTTTTGACAAGAATGGGCATTGTTGAACAAGTGCTTGATTATCGGGCGATCTTAAACACATCGAGAGACATTTGTTATTATGATCAAGAACTTCACAAGAATGTTTGTCAAACCTTACACGAAGATCATCATCACTGGCCGACTTATCTTGTCGAGGTTTGTCTTAAGACCTTCACATGGTAACATTTTTGAGGTTTGGAAGGCCTTCAACGTTCAATGTTCCTTTACCTACAATTTTCCCTTTGGCACCACCACCATATGTCAGCGATCCACCATTAATACCCATATTCCTTCAAATTCTCAGCTGCACATGTCATATGTCTAGAACAACCACTGTCAAAATACCAGCGATCGGCAACATGAGATTTTAAGGAAGTAAAAGTAACATTACATTCTTCATCATGTGACATGGAAGCACCGAGGCGGATATCAAAACTCCGCAGTATTTGGCTCTACATTTTTCATCACAAGTTTTGGGAACCCACATTTGTTTGGTTGTTTTGGGTTGGTGTTTTTGGAAAAATTATGATTTGTCTTTGAATGAGGCTTCCAATGTTTACGCCAATGTTCTTTGGCTGTTGGGCGCATTAGGCGCTAAATCGTTACGCCAATGAGTTTTTCCAAAAATTCTTGCCTCATATCATTCTCATACATAGCCTTTTTCGAGAAAGCAAAAGGTTGTATGTGACGAACTTATGGCGAAGTGACAAACATAATTTTTCTTCTTACTCTGGTTTTTCGCGAGCGGTTTCGGAAAGCTTTCTTCGGTGCATTTAGTCCCAGATGTTCCTTCTCCTTCTTTCACAAACACCTTAGGGACAAAACCAATACGATCCGGATGAGTTACGAAATTTAGCGGATCATCAACCTTACGTTTGCTAGAATTCCACTTGAGTAGGTGTTGCTTGAGCGCAAGTTGCTCCTTTCTTGCTCAATCTCCACATCCTTTCTACTTAGGACACCTTCCAGCCTTATTATGCATTCTTTTTGATCCTCATTACTTTTTTCGGCGCTTCATTCGCCTTACCAAGTAGTGTAACTTGGTGAGCTCTTTCTCCCAATCCTTATGCGACTCCTTGTACCCTTCCGGAATCTGAATCGAGTGTCCATCATCTTACGCAAGCGTGGAATTAAAAGCGAGAAAAAATCGTTCTTTTACGCACAATGTTTCTCCCGATGTTACTCCGATGTTGCAACATCGGGTGACATTCTGAACCAACTGAATTTTCAGAATCCGAATCATAAACAGCATTCAAGGTGATAAGATCACCTGGATCTTCTCCATCACTATCACTCAAGGTTGCTGAAAAATTCAAGCCTTTCTTTCTTAATGTGTTTGCACATTGGTTAGCATAGTGTCCATAACCTTGACATTCTCTACATTGGATAGAATCAAGGTTCTTACCATTGTAGGATGACTTGATGCAAAAGGATTTGTGAAGGGTTTTTCGGAGTTTGGAAAAGAATTTTCTTTGGGAACAAATTTCCAGAATCAGGTTTGAAATTTTTTCGAGCTTGATGATGGAGTTCTGACTTTTATTTTTCAAATTTTTTTTGAATTTAGTAGTCAATAGAGCAATTGATTCTTCTCCAAAATCAGACTCATCAATATCTTTTTGAATTTCAAGCAAATCACATGAGAGATCAATTGGAGCAGGCATAGCAATATTTTTCACAGTGGGTGTGGAAGATGATGAGACTCCTTTGCCTTTGTGTTTTATTTGATCGTTTAGGTTCAATTCAAAGTTTTGAAGAATTCCAGCCAATCTTTCAAAACTCATCTTGTCAATATCATGTGCTTCTTCAATAGCACATATCTTGACATTGAACCTTCGAGCAAAGTCCTCAAATCATCAAGGCGCCATTAGTAATAGGATCTCCTAAAGCTAGAAGCGAGGTGGATAAATCAAGAGTCTTCCATAATATGTCATTATGTCCTCGGACTCTTGCATCCTAGTGTTTTCAAATTGAGTGGTTAGCATTCTTAGCTTAGAAAAACATTTCTGGCAGTCCTTCACATAGGTGCGAAGGGCCTCCCACACATCTTTGGCGATTCATAATTTGCTTTATCACCCTAAAAGTATTTGCGTCTAAGGCCTTATAAATTGCAGACAAGGCTTTCGAGTTTAAAGAAGCGGTGTTCCTATCATCATTGGTCCACTGATTCTTTGGTGATCTTGACATCACCATCGAATCTACGGTTTTGGGAGGACTCCAACCATTTAAAGCAAGACCACGCTCTTTCATGGATTTGATGAAGATCGCATCTTGACTTTCCATATAGAATAATTAGCATTTGTGAGTAGGAGGGCGAACCACGTTCTCATCTTGAGAATCCATCACGTCTTTAAGCAGTCGACTCTTAGTGATATCAAGAGGAGGCTCATTAATTGAAAAACGTGATACCAGGACCTCAATATGGAGCGATGTGATTGTCAATGTTGCGGTGAATGTTGCAACAATGACAATAACAATGAAAAGCAGTATATCCAGATAATAGCGGCGGAAGTTTTGATTTGAAGTTTAAAACCAAGCAGATTTTAGAAGGCAGAGAAAATAACTCAAAACAATCTACAAGTATCAAACTTGTAGATCAAGCCTCAAGGCAACACAAATATATATTAAAATCAACCTTGTTTTTATGCTTGAGTTAACGAAAATTCTCACAGATATAGAATCTTGGAGGAAGAAAAACCCACATAAACCACTAAAACAAACGTGGGAAGAAAGAATCTAAACACGACTTCCAAACGGCCGAACAACAAGGGAAGCACAAATGATCTTGAGAAATACTGGGCGTATTCCACGAAGTTTCAAGCAGCAACCAGCGGTATGAAGATTACGGCTGAGAATGGTCTTCGTGTATGGTGATCTCCTCTCTCAAGCTCGGCTCACAAAGGTTCTGAATTAAATCTCTCTTGTATACACACAGCACTACTGAACAGGTTCTCTCTTGTAAGCTCTTGCAGCGCACCTTCAACTGCTCGACATCCAGCTCTTTATATAGGCTACGAATCCTGCAAGCACACGGCAAAACGACTACTCCTACTAGGAAAGAGATTTAGCAAATAATCATGCAAGATTATGTTTCCTATTATGATACCTTTAATAACTAAATTATTTTGCAAAGATTTAGTTACCTAAAATGTATCACCTAAATCTAACAAAAGTATCCGAATCAAATCCTATCACCTAAAATTCATTAACACCAATCAAATCCTTCTTTGACCAAGAAAGTGAAAACAAGACAAATTAGGCTTTGCCTAATTTACCCTTACATATTCAATGAGTCGAAGTGGAATCCTTTAACACCTATACAACTCTTCCAAGTTATCATGCAATTAATTGAACAGATACTTCTATCATGATGTTTTCAATCTGCAATTATATGAAGAGAAAGTTTTCCAACAGGAGCAAACAGCAGTTTACTTTCTATATTATTATGAGATATACAAAATGGTACTCATGAACTGTCAGAGTTATGGAAGTTCGAGTTCGACACATGCATATTCAACAGCCAAACATGATAACCCTATAAAGACACAAATGCACCAATATAAAGGAGTATTCAATGTACATCAAGAAAAAAAAGGCAGTCTGCTTTTTTTCATTTTTTTTATAGTAGCATTTAGTACTTACTATAGCAAATGAGACATAAATTAAAGATCAAGCGCCTCAAGAACTCTTCAATCATCGAAGCTAATGAATGACCTAAAATGTAGAGAACTTCAACTGCAAATGATCTGCCATTTTCGGTACCGAGGTTAGATACGAGCTAGTGATAGAATAAATCAAGTCAACTTTCAACAGAAATTATGATATCTATATGTGCATTGATGTGATTTAAGGTCTCAAGAGGGATAAGGAAGATAAAGTGAGTCCATCAAGGAATCAATTCTTGTTAGGTTCAGTGTTTCAAGTTGAGAGGTATATTCATGGCACGCGTAAACCATTTGAATTATGATGGATTACCAAACCAAACTACTTTAAAAAATAATAATAATAAATAAGTAAACAATTAAGAATGGGTATCATGTGTGTTTCAACCACAATCTTTCCATACTTGTACAATCTATTGAAAACTAGCAAGTTGATTAACAGTTTTGTAACGTAAAGAAAGATTATCATATTCAAGCAGTTAAAACCATTTAATCATGTTAGACTGGAAACAGTCTCTACAATTAAACGCATTAGATAGCGACTCTATAGTTTGTGAAACATAACGTGATGAATCATAAATGAGTAAGAACTCTATTTTATATTTAACATAAAAGGGGATGTAGCTCAGATGGTAGAGCGCTCGCTTAGCATGCGAGAGGTACGGGGATCGATACCCCGCATCTCCAATTCTTTTACTTCCCAACGTACATCTGCTGAAAGACAATAACAAACCCGACATGATATAGGCATTTCTCCATTTTGTGGTCCTTTTAGACAATTAAATTAAGTGTGATAATCACTAAAAAAAAATCAATTTTTGAAGCAGAACCAGGAGAGGCTTCAAGTTAGTTGGTTTCTCCAAAGCACTATGAAACTGGAAGTCATAATACAAGAGTAAACACAAGGGACTGCATTAATTTAATGATAGATACTCAATGAGTCAAAGTGGAATCCTTTAACACCTATACTACTCTTGCAAATTATCATGCGAGGGCAGATACTCCCATCATGTTGTTTTCAATCTGCAATTATACGAAGGGCAAAATTTCCAAGCAGGAGTAAACGACAGTTCACTTTGTATATCAGTACGAGATACACAAAACGACTGACTCATGAACTGCAAGAGTTTTGGAAGTTAGACATGTACATGTTCAACAGCCAAACATCAGAACCCTATATATAGATGTTGGAAACTTGTTTCCATAAAACTTGAATAAGTGAGTTATGTAAGTGTATAATGTGGGAATCCCACATTGGGAACAAAATGAAACAAGCTCTACCTTATAAGGTAGAGCTTTGAGGCTTTACTTTCGTGGCCCTCGGGGCCACTACACTTTGTGTGTAGGAGGAAGACCTACCTAGGTGTAGGTCCCAGCCGCCACCGCCTGGCTCGGCTCATTTGGTAGTTGGTCGGTCGGTCGGCTTGTTTGCTTTACTAACTCTGAACCTATCTTTTTTCAACGGTTCATTTGGTGTGTGACCACTTTTTCGGCATGAACCTTTTGAACGAGTTCGAAGTTCGTGCTTGTAAAAGCTTGATTATAAGCGAGCGATTGTGTCTCTTGACCAACAACCATAAAGCGTCTCGTAAGAAGCGATTTATGCGTTCAACCATAGCGCTAAGCGCCAGCGGTTGTATGCATTCGAGCGACCAACCGCTCCCAACCGTCATCCCATCGCCATCACGACCAAACTTCGAGATTTTTGTTATCGAAATTACGCTCGTTTTTACAACCTTTACGCCCCTATACGGAGATTATAGCGGCGTGCTCTTGATTCGCCGTGATCAAGAGCGGAGGAGCGCCCTCTTCAATCACGTAAGTATCCCGAAACCCTGGGAGACACAACGATATAACCCGGTCCGATCTCATGAATTCGGGTCGGGCTTTTTTTGTCTTAAGGAAAGAGCTTAATTGCTCGAGGATATTATCACTCTCTTCCTTACACAATCTGGAAACTTAAATCAGTCATACCCTACTAACAATCCTAAGACAAAGTTCATTTTGGCTTGATTTTGTTTCCAGCAAAATTGTTAAAACTGTTTAATCACAGAACTTTAGTACACTTTAATCAGCACATTGCGAGTTACCGCCTTAGTCCGATTTACGCACGCTTTGCGTTTCTACATTTTGAGCAGATTCAGATGCCTCTAAAGCTACATTACAAAGCACACAAATTAAAATCAGCATTTTACCAATTTGAACACACCTTATCTACCACATGTTTGTACATACGAACATATTCTGATTAGAATCTGGCGAATATTGTACATCTGAACCCGTATTTCATATGTTTAGAATCTGGCTAAACCGAATATAACTTGGTAATTACAGATTATAAAATCTGCACATTACCAGAACTTACCTTCTGTTTATCTCATTTTGCAGAACCTACTTACTGCATCATTACATGTTAGTATATACACTTGCTTTAAAGCGCTTTCAAAGATAATCGCTTAATCACGTTCCTGATTCTTCACAACCTGAGTATTCAAACAGATTCTGGATAAACATATAAACTGCTCTTGCTACAGTTTTCATTAACATTGAAAATTTGCTTCTACATCAGTTTCTATTAACATTGTATGAAGTGTGCATTGCACGATCAAAAGTGCATTTCGATTACGATCTGCATGTAACAGACCTAAACCTACTTCTGTGCATTAAACTGAATTTGGTTACTGCATTAACCTGATCCTGAGATAGCCTGCTCAAAAAAAAAAAAAAAATTCTGCACTACTTAAACACAAGTTCCTAAACAGAAATCTCTTCATAAACAGCCTGTTTCTGGAAAATTTTCTGCATGCTACTTGTGACTGCTCACAGATCTTGCAAATCTGTAAATATGTTTTAACATGTTTTAGTTCTTGTTGCCATTTTACGTGCTTTAATACAATTACGTTAGAAGACATTGACTGCATTTAACGTCGATTAAAAATACATTTAAGTATGATTCACTCAATCAGAAACCTGTTTCACAATCCATTTATGTTACTGAGAATATCTTTGGGCGAGTTGATGGTTAAAACTTTGATTCTCAAAAAGATTGGCATTATTCTTTGAATTAAAACGATCTGTTTTCGGTTTCAGCTTAAGTTTCCTGCGCTTACATCTTGCATCTATTGTTTTAAGTTACAGATTCTACCTACTATCTTAATCTGTTTACAGATTCTGGTTCATGGTCTTACCTGTTTCAGTTACAGAATCAGGTTACTGCATTATTAATCTGTTTGATTAAGGATAAAACACTTAATATCGGATTATTACTCTTATTTAGTAATCTGTAATCAGCTTAATACTTAACTGTATTAATTGCAGCGTTTTATTCTGTTCACAGAAATAAAACTAAATAGACTACGAGAAAGTTTATCAATTCGAGTTGCTAATTGTATAGAAACATAAGTGTTTCATATAACTTAGCACTTTTGATAATCTGTTTTATATGCGGATGGCTTCCAATTCGAAAAGGAACCGCTGTTAACCGCCCATGGCAAATGATGCATACCACCGCTCACACTCACCGGTGAGAGAGAGCCCTAAAAGTTTGTAGGCAAAGAGTTCAAGAGATGGCAACAAAAGATGCTCTTCTACCTTACGACGTTGAACATGTCCAAGTGCCGACGAAGGAATCAACCCCTATCTTGAAAGAAGTGGGAAACGGACGCACCGCCGCGGTGTCCGCCGCCGAGTCATGGAAGCACTCCGACTTCCTTTAGAACTACGCCTTAAATGGACTGATAACTCATTATATGACGATATGACCCATTTAAGGCCAACGGCCAAGGACCTTGGGAATCATTGGAAAGAAGTACAAAACCGAAGATGCCGGCTCGAAGAAATTGTAGTTGCTAGGTTTTTAGAATTTATGATGAATGATTCCAAAAGTGTTGTGACACAAAGTTGAACAACTCCAACTTATCTTGCACCAGATAGCACCAAGGGATGATAGTTTCCGAAGCATTCCAAGTCGCGGCAATGATCGAGAAGCTACCTCCGCGTGGAAAGACTTCAAAAGCTATCTCAAGCATAAACGCAAAGATATGTCGTTGGAGGATTTGATCCTAAGGCTACGATTGAAGCGTAATAACCGAGTCGCCGACAAGTAAGCTTCCGCCCCATAGAAGGGGCGCATGTGGTCGAGCAAGACGCCAAGAACGGGAAGCGTAAAAGCTCCGGGAAGGGACGCCTACGCAAGGAAAGAAGTACAAGTTCAAGGGCAAGTGCTTGAACCGTGATAAGAAGCGGCCATAAAGCCGCTGAGTGCCGAAGGCAAAAAGCGGTCAAGCGTGAAGCCAACATGGTTGATTTAAGAGATCGCGCATGGTATGTGTCGCCTCCGAGACAAACATGGTTGGCACGGCCGCGAGTGGTTCGTGGACACCGGCCGACAGCCATATCTCGCGGCGATGCCAAAATGTTCTCGCCTACAACAAGGTGAAGTCCGGGGAAAAGCTTTTCATGGGCAATTCATCTACTTGAGTGGAAGGCAAAGGCCAAGTGACCTCGAAATGACGAGTGGGCGGGAGTTGGTGCTAACCAATGTCCTTCATGTTCCCGACATTCGCAAAAATTTGATCTCCTGTTCTCTTTGGTTAAACATGGGTTTAAGTTGGCTTTTGAGTCGGACAAATTTATCTTAAGTAAGAGTGGGGTTTTTATTGGTAAAGGTTACCTTGATAAGGGCCTTTTTAAGTGTAATGTAATGGTGGTTAACACCGCACAAAATTGATAATAAAAGTGCTACAAAGACCATCTTCTTCTTACTTGCTTGAGCATTTCAATATTTGGCATTATCGATTAGGTCATGTTAACTATGACTCTATGAGACGATTAATGAAAATGGAATTAATTCCTCCAAGTCGCATTAATAAAAATAACAAATGCCATACTTGTGTTGAAGCTAAGCAAACAAGAACGTCATTTAAGACAATCGAGCGTGACACAACACCATTAGATATGGTTCATAGTGATCTATGTGACTTAAAATCCATAGAATCTTATGGCGGAAACAAATACTTCATCACCTTTATTGATGATTGTACCCGGTTTTGTCATCTCTACCTCTTAAAAAGTAAAGTTGAAGCCTTCGAAGCTTTTAAACTTTACAAAAACGAAGTCGAGAATCAACTTTCAAAGAAGATAAAAATTCTTAAGTCTGCGATCGAGGAGGTGAATATGTTTTTCCTTCAAAGACTTCTCGTGCCGACCACCGGGATTATTCACAAAGTTACACCCCATATAGCCCACAATCCAATGGGATTGCCGAAAGAAAAAATCGAACCTTAAAGGAAATGATGAACGCATTACTGCTTCAATCCGGTCTACCCGATGAAATGTGGGGGGAGGCGGTGCTCACTACCAATTACTTGTTAAACAAGCTTCCCCACAAGAAATTGGACAAAACGCCCTATGAATTATGGCATGGTCGAAAACCATCCTATAAATACCTCAAAGTGTGGGGGTGCCTAGCTAAAGTAGCTGTCCCACCACCTAAAAAGATCAAAATCGGTTCCAAAACCGTGGATTGTACTTTTATTGGTTATGCAACCCATAGCAGCGCCTATCGGTTCTTAGTCCATAAATCGATAATCCGGAAATCGAGGTGAATACCGTTATGGAATCAAGAAATGCCACGTTTTTGAAGCTATCTTTCCTCTAAAAGATGATACTTCAAGAAAACGCTCATTTCCTGGTCAATTGACGAACAAGATAACACCTCACAAGCAATAATCCCTATGGCTATTGATCAAGGTATTCATCAAGATGAAGACATTGATGAACCTCGCCGAGCAAGCGAGCTCGCACGAGTAAGACCTTTGGACCAGACTTTGTGACCACGCTCGTGGATAATGAACCACGCACGCTCAAGGAAGCAATGTCTACTCCCGAGGCTCCACAATGGAAGGAAGCCGTCAACGGCGAAATATCTTCCATTATGCAAAAACCACACAGGAGCTCGCCGACCTTCCCAAAGGTTGCAAACCCCTAGGGTGTAAATGGGTCTTCAAACGAAAATTGAAACCTGATGGGTCCATTGATAAATACAAGGCCCGGCTAGTCGCCAAGGGTTTTAATCAAAAGGAAGGTGTTGATTATTTTGACACCTATGCTCCATTCGAATTACTTCAATTCGCCTACCGATTGCCTTCGCGGCACTACACGATCTCGAGATACATCAAATGGATGTCAAGACCGCTTCCTCAACAGTGAACTTGAAGAAGAAATCTATATGAAATAGCCGTAAGGCTTTATTGCTCAGCAATGAAACTAAGATCCGTCGTCGACCGTTAAATCTTTATACGGTCTAAAGCAAGCACCAAAACAATGACATAAACGTTTTGATGACGTTATACTTGCTAATGGCTTCAAGACTAATGAATGTGACAAGTGTGTATACGCTAAGAATACACAACAAGGTTACATCATTATCTGTCTCTACGTTGATGACATGTTAATTATTGGTAGCAATAATAACATGATCAAAGACACCAAAAAGATGTTGGCCAGTAGATTTGACATGAAAGATTTAGGGTTAGCCGATGTCATCCTATGTATTAAAATATCTAGAACATCCGAGGAGACCGTTTTATCACAATCTCATTATATTGAGAAAGTGCTAGAGAAATTTAGCAACGGTGATACAAACATTGCTAAGACTCCAATCGACCCTAACTTTCATCTCAAAAAGAACCTACATCAAGCTGATTAAGCGCTTGATGTCCAGTCTTCAGTTTTCTGCTTTGAACTTCCAACAATTTGCACTCAGCTCGGGTTCCTGAAATATTCTTTTTTATGAATTAAAGGCCTGAAATTCAATAATCTTCTCAAATTTAACCTGAAACTAATAAAACACTAAAAACTCATATCAGTAGCTTTAGAAACTCGTAGAAAAACATAATCTAACTAGGAATATACACACAATAGATGCGTATAAAACACATCTATCAAGCCTATAGTAACTAATTAAGGAACTTATCCAATGTTAAGCTTCAACAATATAGTAAGAGAGAGAGAGTGTGTGTGTGTGTGTGTGTGTGTGTGTGTGTGTGAGAGTATACTTACAAATCTAGGCCAGCCTGACGGGCCATGTCCATTTTGATAGATCTAGTGACAATGTGAGAAAGGGAGAACTATTTAAGGATGTGAGCTGCAGCTTATGGTTAGCCATAAATAAGAGGGTAAAGTTTGTGCGAGGAAGATAATATATATATATATATATATATATATATATATATATATATATATATATATATATATATATATATATATATGGCTTCATAATTACGTCCTCCCCTGAGGTTTGATCGAATTGTAATGCCCTCCCAGATGTTCAGAATAGTAGGTAGGGAGACTCCAAGAATTAATTAACATTCATTATGGTTGACTATTAAAATAAAGGGTAATTTACTGCTTTATGTATGAGAGAAAAAAAGGTATAAACCCCAAACCCAAACTTCACGAATTCTCAACCATTTTTGAGCAAATAGTGGATGTGGACGGTGAGATGTTCTCATGAGACATTAAAGAGTTAACAAGGATCGGTGTTTGTGAATTAGCAGCAATAAAGACAACTGATTGTCATTCTTGAGGTTTACATTTGAAGCTCCAAGTTTTTGTGGAATTTGTATTGCAATAATATTCATGGGTTCCTGCAGAATGTTAAAGCGCACCCGTACTAGATGGTTTAGGTGTGGAGACGTGAATGAAAGTATGTGAAGTTAGATATTTACATGGGGATTAGGTTTTCTATGCAAAGGTTAAATGGTTTGTGATGCAAAAGTGCCTCGTGCTTGATTATCTCGGCGTTTGACCGGAAAGGGCATAACTTTTGACTCGGGTAGAGTTACGGGGCCCGCCACATATCAAAACGAAACTCTCAAAAAGACGAACGAAACTAACCGAGTTTTACTCGGTAGCGAGCATTTTTAAGGCCAAAAAACATCGTTTAGATAGTGTTACGGGCCACTGAAGTTTTTTTGTCAGTTTCGGGTCTTTTTTTGTAATTCCAACTATTTATTGCTTTTAGGGTTTTAGACATATAAAAATAGTTGTTTGAGAGGCAGTTTTTGCCGTTTTATGAACAAGTTATTTTTCTCAATTCTGGTATTCATTGAATCAACGTGAATTGATGTCTAAATCGCGGTAGGTTTGTGAACCTCAACAGGATTTGGAAAATCAACGCTAGTAGTAGTCGTGTGCGATCTCAACAGCTTTGATATTTATAGGTTACTTTTAATTACTTTCTGCTACATCAGTTTGGTTGTAAACTGAGAAGATAGATGACATGAGTTTCTAGAGGTTTCAAGTAACAAACTAAACATTTGTATTAAGGTAAAGTATTAAGTTGAGATATTGATTTGATTTTAATTTAGTTAGAGTTATTGACTTAGCTTGCTTCATTTTTCCCATTTAGTGGCGGTGATTTAGATTCTTTCTTCTCATTAGATTTAAAGGTTAATTGGAAACATGTAATTTTCTACTTTTTTGAATAACTTCTGAAAACTCGACATTCTGTTAAAAGGAGTTGATATCAGCTATTAGCATCAGGTTAGGGTAAATCTTTTGAATTATGGGAATTATATGATAGATAATTGTGTGGTTCGTGCGTATTAACTTAATCTTGTCGATGTATTCGTTGCTCAATGCTTTTCTACATATTTTTTTCTTACATATTGCTATTCAATTCTATTTTTAAAGTCAAGAATCAAGATGCTAATTATTAATATGCATTTATTTTTCAAACTTATATCCTTGTAGAGCCAGTCTTACCCCAATAACCTAGCTCTATACTCTCTTTCTCTTTTCCTTTTCCTGAATGAGAGGGGGTGTTGATGAGTTAATGAATTAAGAAAGGTGTTGAGTACACTGTTGCAATAGACATCAAGAAGGAATTGATCTGCATGTCCCAATATAGATAGATAGGACTTCGACTGAGATTGCCAACTGCACCGGAGGGGCTTAGTTGTCTACTATGATCCCTCTATCCCCCCCCCCTCTCCAAAAAAACAATTAAAATAGCGGTACACTTTTTGATTTTAGTTTGTGCAATAAGGCGTATAGATGTTTCTATTTTAGTTTAATTTTTCCGATAATTAAGAAGCAGTATGTTTCCTTTAAGTATTTATTAGAATAATGACTATAATACGCTAATACCTTGTAGATGAGAATTATCAAGTCAGACTAAATAAAGCAATCTTAAATTGTTGACACACAATGCATTAATCAACTTAATTTGCACATTAGGGGAACCGAGTGAGTATAAATAAGCTAAGGGCCTTGAAAAAAAATCTTCAAATCGATAATGACAAAAACTTGTATAAGACGGTCTTACGATAATTTTATAAGATAGATCTTATTTACCCGAATCATTGTGTATTAGTAGGTTGAGTTGTAGAGAGAGTGAGACACCGCTTCAAGACCTACTTTGATAATTTGTTAAAAAAATACTATTTTTAATTTTTAGTGTTGTTAAAACTGGGTACTTCTAATGGAATATTTGGATTGAAGAATTCCATATTGGGTTTTGTTGATAGAAAAGTTTCTATGATGGAATTTGTAGTAATTTCACCCTTTTCTAAAACCTAGCCGTGCTCTTAGCAGAAAGCCCTATTGAAGTGCCCTCGATAATATATATCTGACACAGCCGATTTACAGACTCTGACAGAGAGAGAGAGAGAAAGGGCAAAGAAGAAAAGGTTTTCTGAACACTTCCAGAAAAAATGGTCGGCCAAAGAAAGAGGGCGAGGAAAGTTGGGGCAAAAGAAGTAGAAGTAGAAGGAGCACAAGCTGGAGAAGATAGATTCAGTGAGCTGCCCGATTATTTGATCCACAAAATCTCTCTTCGATTGATGCCACCTTCGTAATTCAGACATGCTTAGTTTCTACCAGATGGAGGTATGTCTGGAAATCTCTTCATCATCTAAATTTCGACCTGGATCATTTCTGTCGAATGGATGATTTTTGTGAGTTCGTAACCCAATTTCTCTCCCACCGTAATCATCACTCAGACCTCTCTGTACTGACTATCAACTGCACTTTTGGATCAATCGACCTATCCTTTCTTAGAAAGCTATCGGCCTACGCAAATTCACATAATATCCAGAGATTTGAGATTTTCTCCAGTACTAGGAGAGAGCTCAAGTGCGGACGAATTAGTCCAATACCCCACACTCTCTTCGACTGTCGCTCGTTGAAGAAGCTCTATCTCAAGGGGAGAAATAATTATCTAAATAATTATCTCAGTATTAGCAAGGAATCCTGGAATTTACCAGCTTTAACAACCCTCTTCATGGAAAACTTCTATTTTATCTATTGCTGCGATAACCATAGTACTAAGTCTGTAGATTTCTTTTCAACCCTACCAAATTTGAAGAATCTTTCAATGATTAATTGCTTCATCAGTGGTACCCTTGATGTCAATATTATTTCTCCTCAACTTGAGAATCTTGTCATTACAAGGGATGGTCGTTCCCCCAAGTATACTGTTTCCGCCCCAAACTCTCATCGCTCAAATATACTAGTGGTTATGGGATACTGATGTCTGCAAGAGATCTACACTGCCTGGATAAGGTATATATCAACATTTATGATTCAGGTTTCATTTATTCGACCCTGCACAAAAGAAAAGGTTCCCAAGAAATCATGGACGTGTTCAACCAGCTTAGGAGTGCGGCAATTGTCACACTTACCTTGGACACTATTGAGATCCTTTCCTGAGTTTGCGTTTACTGGAAAATAAACGCTCCCCATTCAGTAACATGAAGTGTTTGAAGATAGCAGGGTGCCATCTCAGGCATAATACTTTGCCCGCTGGTGTGATAACCTATTTATGTAATAGCTCCCCAAATTCAACTATCATCAATGAAAGCTGCAAGGATTGTCAAGACTAGTAGCTAGTGAAGGTACATCTTTCTTATTAGGTTAATTAGTACTTCATGTTTGTCCCTTCCAATTTACCCAGGGTGTGATAATCTATTTATGGACACATATTTTGTCATCATTTCTTTAGATTTGTTATAACCTTAGTTTTTCCAAAATGGCCAGTTTTGTTATTGGATTCCAACTTTATGGACTAGGTCGAGTTAGGGTAATTTCCAAGGTTGATCCCAGCCAGAAATTGGACAATTATGTCCATCCAAGGCCAGAAACCTCAAGGTGATAAGCTGCAGTGGCGGCACCAAATTGGAACTGTAGTTCTGTATTGATGGATAATGTGTGCCGCAGCTAATATACCTCAGGGCTTCCACATTCTACCTGTCTGGCCTCTTTGGTTGGAAATTTTTGATTGACAGACTCTACAGTACTGTTTTAAAGAAGCTGTACTTAACTTTGTGGGAGTATGTATGCTTATTGATGATTGATCCCCTAATTAAATACTTTAATTAAGGAATCAATTTATTCAATGGGCTTATTTTTTCGGTACAAATAGTCACATCTATTCATCCACCTTTTCAATATTTATCT